>CAIGRF010109499.1:0-13082 GCA_903798235.1 Fraxinus ornus | reverse complement strand
AATTTATTTTAATACTTTCTACTTAAAAGTTAGTGTCATTGAGACTTTTATAAAAGTCTCTAAAAGTCATGATGAATTGAATACCCAAGACTTATAGAGATTTCTAAAAAGTTTTAATTGAATATACCGTGACTTTTAGAGACTTTTTAAAAGTTTATAAAAGTCTCAATTGAATACACTAATACTTTTAGGGTCCGTTTGATTGCAAATGTAAAAAATTGGTGGAAAGAAAATATTTTACAGAGAATTGAATTGCCTAGAAATTGTTTTACTGAGAATTGTAATTAATTGTGTTTGACTGGTATAATTTTTCACCTGAAAAATGTTGAAAGTTTGGTGTCCGTTTGACTTCGTTTTTTTATGAAAATTGTCCATTAAAGTGATAATTTTTTCTACCATTGGGTCTAGAATCTGTTCCAATTGCAAAAAAATGAAAAAAAAAAAATTTATCATACCGAATACCATTCGTTTGATTTTGTTTTGGATGAAAATTGTCAATAAAAGTGAAAAAAAATTTACCATTGTGTTCAGAAATTTTTCCAATTGCAAAAAAAAAAAAAAAACTGGAAAATCTTTTACTACAACAAAGGCAAGAAAATCAATTCAACAATTAGGTGGAAAATGGAGGCTTCAACCAAGATAACCAATTCCCTAAAAAAATAAAACCTATCAAACACCACATTTGTTGGAAAAAAGGAAAAAAAAATTCCAACTTCCCTAGAAAATAACAAAAATGCTACTTGTACAATAATTAGAGGGCTGTAAAATTTACAGCCCTCTAATCACTGTGTAGCAGGGTTCAGAAAATAATGGTTATCAAACAGGTCCTTATAGAGTCTCCAAGAGTTTACATTGAGTACCACCACTAAATTTTTTAAATCTCAAAAAGTCATTAAAAATCTCAATTGAATATACCACTCTAAATACCATAAAAATAAAGGAAATCCTATTATATCATTTCATTTCTTTGTATTTTCTAATTCATATTCAATATCTTAATTTGTCCAGATATGACTTTCTAGAATCAGTTTAAGTATTCTATTTTTATTATTTTTTATCCACATATTTTATAAAACTTACAAATAATAAATAAATTATTTTTATTTATTTAAAATCGAAACCAATAATATATCTCCAAAACTTCAGCAGAACAATCACGCAGACAAGTTAACCGTTCTCCAGTCAATGTATTTTGCCTCAAAATATCTCTTGAGACGGGTTAAGGACATGTCTTCTGAACCTCTAAATTTACCCTCATGTTTTATAATCATGTGTCAAATGTGTTCTCCCTATTTTTGAGCACTGTTTGTGTAGTACTGTTAAAAACAAAATTGGAAAAAAGGGAACTTGACTGCCGACGTAAATTTATTAAATATTCTTGATTCTTTTTTCAGTTTCTGCTGAAAGATTTTTTATTAATTTCACAGCACCCAACCGACCACGTGATCTGCCTAATCTAGAGTTTAGTGCTTCCCATGTTCAACAGATTAGTGGAAATGAAAGATTTCATTTATATAATTTAGTTTCGATGAAAGCTACCTGGGCACTAAATCCAGTTTGGAATTGCTTTTACGTTCTTGGTCTTGCAATCACTAAAAGTTGGACATTGAAGATTAGTTGAGAATGATATTGTGTTCATATTTATGAGCTACTAATTCGAGTTCAACATGTATTACGGGTTATTCTAAAATATTTTAATCAAATTCAATAATACACACCCTCGTGCAGGACATAAAATTGAAGTAGTTCATGAAGTTAATGAATTTGTATGATATAATTTAATTAAAACAAAATTATAAATTCATTTACTCAATCGTAACAAAATAAATTTCAATTACAATTAATCATGCCATTGAGAAGGATCGAGTGAATGAAACAGAACCTCGATTTCTAATTCTTCAGCGTCTACACGAGTTTTTCATTGAACGACAATTAGAAACTAATTCAAAAGTAAGAAAAATTTGAAGAAATTAGATAAGGAAGATAATAAAGTGTGTAATCAATTTACACGAAGTTATTCAGTTATTAAAACTAAATCAAATCTTACAAGAAATTTTCTCGTCCTCTAGGTTAGACAACATCAATTGTGATCGCGTCCTTGTAATCTCTCCGGAACCAGTACTCATGGCCGGAGAAGAACCAGATGAGGAATGCCCAGCGCCAGATGCGGCCATCATCACCAGGCTACTTTCGCTCCACGATCGCCTCACCGGATACGACACCTGCGTATTTTTCGGCGGATGTGAACAATGGCCCTTAGATTTATGTAACGCGCAGTTACAATTCCGATGATACGGCCGCCGCTGGATTTCCATATCACCACCGGAAATGCATCCTTCGAATACGCAGCGGAGTAGTCCGTCTCCGGCCGCTCCTGTAGCCATGTTGATCTCGCCGATTCTCCTAGATATTTCTTTTCCTTTATCAGGTGAAAAATGGCTTGTATATAAATGGTAGGGGGAATACAATAGGGCTTAATTAGAGCGGCACAAGTGGTATGATGGTTACTTGAACAATTTTTATTGTTGCACAGCACAAGGCGTGCCACGTGGGGCGGTGGGGGTCCCGCACTGGTTATGTAGTGCAACTATTTAGGGTGTGTTTGAGCCACATTATTTTGGAATAATGTATTATGAAATAGTAGAATGTGTTGTTGAAAAAAAGGAAAAATTATTGATGTGATGAAAAATATTATTTTATTGAAAAATGTGTAGTTGAAAATGAGTAGAAAAATTAAAATTAAAATTTTAATGTGTTCCAAATAGGGGTTTAATAAATATTAAATAATAAGAGATTTCAACCCCACATTTTCATTCTTCTACTCATTTTCAACCACGCATTCTTCAATAAAATAATATTTTTCATCACATCAATAACTTTTTCTTCTTTTTTAATAACATTATACATCAATCTACTATTCCAGAATATATTCTTGTAAAATAATGTGGCTCAAAAACACCCTAAGCCAAATGTACAGAAAATATGTTGACAGAACTTCTAACACCTCTCACATGAGGTGGGTCCCATATGGGACCAAGTCGGCTCGATCTTTAAACACCCGAATTCGACTCGCGTCAATAAACATGGTTTTGTTCGATTCTTTGGCTCATGTCTCCACTAGCATATTTTTTTAAGAAATTTAAAAACGAGCCAACAAAATGACTCATCACATGAGCTCAAGATGAACCTGCTCATGAGCCTCACCCACAAGCCGACTCGTGCATTTCAGGAGCCGAACCCACTTAATGAAAAAATCAAGATGGACTCGATCTACGACTTGTTTCAATATGAACTCAAGTGGATCATAAGTCGAGTCGAGCCAACAAGTCGTTGAGCAACTTGGCCCATTTGCCACCACGATAGGAGAAGAGAGATGGTAATTGGTTAGTTCGTACTCAGATTTTGGGTATTTTGATCATTGAACCAAGTC
Source organism: Fraxinus ornus (assembly GCA_903798235.1). NCBI lineage: Eukaryota > Viridiplantae > Streptophyta > Magnoliopsida > Lamiales > Oleaceae > Fraxinus > Fraxinus ornus. The sequence goes on along the minus strand of CAIGRF010109499.1, from coordinate 9,652 downwards.
GATTTCTATTGAGAATTATGAAAATAAAGTCATCGATTCTATGGAAAAAAAAGTTCCGATCCGATTCTTTTGTGCTTTATAAATAAATTGTAATATGTCAAATGTTGGATAAACATTTTTATTTCACTTTCATTCTTTCGATTTTTAGCAATTAAAATCGGGTCCATATTTTGAATGCATATTGATTATGTAAATCATGTATAAATTATGATTCAATAGAGAAGTTAATAAAAATTATTTCTGAAACCATGTTAAAATATGATTATGTAGCTAAAATCGACAACTGAATAAAAAAAATATTCGATTGAATGCTCGAGCCACCACATAAGTAGTCGAGAGAGTGAATTTTTTTTTTTTTGAACTATTTTCATGAAATTTGTTGCTATTGTATCCCAGGAAAATACCGAAAACTCAATTGGAGTCGAACCCCCCACAAAATCTGATGAAATTTGATGAATGAAACTATTTTCATAAATACTACAGAAAACATACTGGCAATTCTAAGTAGATATGGAGAATGTAACAAATTAACACTTGGTAGAATCCAAGTTACATCCAAAGATTCTGAAAGTAAAGAAACTGATTCAGTAACCTCACCCCGTCCTGGCCCCGACCTCAAAAAGCGTCCTGAACGAAAGAAACCAAGAAGAAGAAGAAAGATTTCATACTGATACAGACTCTGATAGAGAGAATCAACGTTCTGTTGCCCAACCCCAGGCACAGAAAATTAGCTGCTAATGATACTTTATATAACTGCTCCGAAAGTGTAATTGTCGAATTCAAAGTCACCATCTGACATGGTTCCATCTTGTTCCTACATAAGAACAGAAATGCAATCCTTGTTATAAGGTAAGAGGTTAGAGACAAATGCTATAAACCCACGAAAATGCATACAATTCAGGGTATCTTATGTGAAACACTAACAGATTGAAGATCAGGATCTTTCCTTGACACGCTTCCAATTCAGTTTTTTTATTTTCCTTCTAGTTTACAGGGTTGGGCTGTTTAAAACAACCCAAAATGTTGAGGCTTGTACAAAGTAGCAAAGGGAAAGACAATGGAGGCACCTAATAACCTCACTGAGGCTTCTGCTCCAAGTCGCACACCATAGTAAATCAAGGTACGAGCCTTAGTAACTCGAGGAATTAGCCTTGACAAAAAGCAGACAATGCATAAGCTTCGAGTCTCCTACTGAACACCTAGCACTAGGCAAATCTCAAGGCATGAAATTCTCCCAAGACTTTCTCATTTCTCTTTGAGACTAATCTCAACAATAAGTTCGTGGTTTCTGACCTGAGATTATGATCAAGCAGTTTGAGTAATTTTCTTATGACTGCACTTCTCTATGCACTTTGGTCAAGGGGTATCTCTGCAAGAGATATTGAGCAACAACACAAGCTAGTTTATAAGTTCAAAATCAGGTGTGCTAATTACTTCTGCATAAAAGGGCTATTGGTTCTAGTCAAGGTTTTGAGTTTAGCACATCTATCGCCTATGAAGAGCAACAACACAAGTGTGAATTAATTAGAAAATAAGAAACTGGTTTAAAATCAAAATTCAAATTTCAAATTTCAAGCAAAAATAGCATATGTAGGTAACCCAAAATAAGGCCATAAATACGATAGAAATGACCGATGAATTCTTTAGCAGATCTAAACAGTAACTTCCCAATGATTGCACATTTTTAAGTGTTTTACATTCTCTATGAGAACAGGAACACTTTATAGCCCGTTTGGTAGAGATTAAAATCGGATTAAAATTGAAAAACTAGCCGTTATTCAACACTTTTATTAGACGAGCGAGACTCAATAACGGCTATATTTTTAATTTTAATTGGATTTTAATCGGTACCAAACAGGCCTTTAATGTGTACAAAACTTACCTAAATGGTCAAGTATCTTGAAGAGTGGAATTCTAGAGCCAAGAAGTCATTGCATTTTTGTCATTTGCAGAGTTATATGATGCTCCCAAATTAAGCAACACACTGTTACCAACTATTTCAATGTACTTGACAAGGTATTTGATAACAACCATTGAATAAAACTAAGGCCACATTATCAAAACAACCTTCTAAATCTATGTCATAGTCATAGTAAAATATCATCAATGAAAGTATAAGACGTATCGGGAAATGACAGAAAACAAGTTCGTAAAGGTGTCGTACCCGTTTGATCATTACATTCATTAAATCATCCAAGGAATGATAACTTTGAGGAACAAAACCACCTTGCAGCTTCATTTGCTCCAAAAGAAAGTTTCCGTTGGATCTCATTCTTGACTCAGTAGTTGAAATTTCAATCTCATTCTGCTGCAGAAGAGTTGAAGCACCTTCATTTGATTGGCCACTTAAGAACATGTCCATCTTTCCATTGAAAATTCCATTACTCTGGTCCAAACCCTGGCCCAAGGGAGATGCAATGCCATTGGAAAGAATATGGGAATTCAAGGAACCAAATGCATTAATTGAGGTGAGGCTATAATTCTGTTTTTGTTCTCCCCATCCCTGGTTTGGTGCTTGGTTCATGTTATGAAGAATATTGCCAACCAAACCTTCTTGACATTGAACCTCTCTTGAATCTTTGGGAGATTCTGAAACCATGGTAGTGGAAGAAATATCAAGTGGGTTGTGCTGTAATTGAGGACCATTCGAAGAATTATTGTCTCTCACCCTATTCAGAGCCATCTGACCATGAAAAGGATCAGTAGAAAGCAATGAAATGGACTGCAACTTAGGCAATTGGTTGGCACTTTGCCAGTTCTCATTACATTTACTATTATCCAGAAAATTAGAGGAACAATTGACACCAATGTTATAGGGTTCAGCATTAAAACGAACCATGTTGAGAGAAGATTGATTTTCAAATTCTCCCCCATTCAATGTTAGCTGGGAGTCCTCATGTTGTACCATAGGATTATTTGGAGCAGGGATTAAAGAGTTGCTTGAGCTACCAACTGCTGCTCTGGGGTCTTTGAATGTACTGGAAGCTGTTAACATTCTCGGGTCATTCATAGAATTGAAATCCCCAATGCCCGTGGTGCAGCCACTTTGTTGTAACTGATTCAGTTCCAATGACGATGGAATTTCTTGAAATAAACTTGCATTTTGGCTTGCAGTTGAAATTGCTGGATGAATTTTCCCAAGAGCACTGATGGAGTTGCTGTAGTTTTGCGCAACACTTGGTTGGATGAGTGTAGAAGGAGCAAGGCTCCGAAGGTTTACACCAGCGGGACTATTTAGTCTAGTTGTATAAGAAGGTAAGGCAGCATTTGCAAATCTTCCCGATCCAGCCAAAGTTCGGAAATCTCCAAGCCCGTCAAGCGAACTCATACGCATAAAAGGAGAATCCTTAATCCCTAGTGCTGCAACCATGTTCGCTTGTCGGGTTGCAACTGAACTGATCCTTTTCAGGTAAAGCCTATACTTCTGCAACAGAGAACATGTTGTATTTATCCATTAAAATCAAATGATTGAATAACTTTTCTTGCTCACAAATCACAATGGCCCTTAGTATTTTAGTGGTGGGAAAAAAGGCTGCCTAAAGAGATTTGATATCAAAGCGTTTGTTGTTAATATCTTTCTTCAGTGGCAACTGAAAGGTAGACTAATTTCACCATTGGCATGCCAGTTTGAGGGACAATTTTTCAATTTAATAAGATTTCTTCTTTCTTATTCCTAAGTACCTAATGGTCAACAAAACAAGCCTTCGCTGTACACACCCACAGAATTCTCCCCTCACAATAGAGTGACCCTACAATCATTATGTAGAAAATAAATTATGCAATTCGGATTTGTCAAAAATTGCAAAGCCATAGCATTATCTAACTCCTGAAGACAACGGTCCCACTTTATCCCCCTATTTAAAACTAAATCATAAGGTTAAAAAATTTATAGTTCATTACATTTCACAATGGATGAAAAGAACTTTCACTGATTGATGGAAATGAGAAATAGAAGATAAATTAAAACCTGAAGATGGCTTGCCACATTTTCCCGGGTAAGCCCTTCAACATTCATCATGTCAAGGATTCTTTTAGGGACGGCTTCTGCATCAAAAAAAGGATAAATAAAAAAGAATGTTAATGGGATAGAAATTAAATGAAATAGACATTCAACACTAAGTACTGATATAGAAGAAGTTACTTTCAATGCCCAGTTGATTCACTGCTGCAACAAACTTCCTATGAAGCTCAATAGACCATACCACTCGTGGCTTCTTCTGCGTTGCAGGATCTTCATTTTCATGTCCATTATCGTCACTCTCATCTTCATCATCTTTCCTCTTTCTATTAAGTTTCCCATTCTGATCGAGATTACCTACCAGTGAAGTCCCAGTACCTCCTCCACTTGCTTGATTAGCCTTGTCTTGAGCAGTGGATTTGTTTTGGGAATTGGAATCGGGCTTTTTTCTCCGGATTACATGTTGCCATATATTTCTCAGCTCCTCAATTCGGATAGGTTTCACCAAATAATCGCAGGCACCATGAGTAACCCCTTTCATTACAAGTTTTGGATCACTATTTGCGGACAACACTGAGACAGATTCAAAGCATCGAAAGAAAATTCGAAATGAGTACAACACAATAATTTTTGGTAATTATCATGTTTACAAGAAAACAAAATGAAAAAATTTCATTCGGGTCTGATTACAAATTCAAAGTCAAGAGATATTAAAGCTAAATTGAGTTCAATGGACTTATGTTTTCATGCAAAAAGAAAAAAGAAGACAAAAAATGTTAAATATAAATTCAATCGAGGAACAAATAGGTCACTCAAGCTTACTAATAACAGGCAGATCCATTTCAAGACCAACAAGCTCCAAAAGCTTAAAACCATCCATGTCTGGCATATGCACATCACTGATTACTAGGTCAAATCTGTCTTTATTTTCCCTCAACATTTCCAATGCCATCCTTGCCTGACTTGTTGTAGTAACTGTAAAAACCACAAATAATAATAATAATAAAAAGAAGGTGACTTTAATCATACTCTTCAAATCAAAACATACAAAAGTTGATGGTGAAAGATCTATTTAAGTGGTAACCATAAATTAAATCATGATGAGGAGACACAAGCTATAACAGTCCGGACTCAGAATCAAGATTGATAACCGAAAATGAAAACTAAAAAGATATAAACTTAAATAATACAAATGACGAGGCATCAAAATCTACCAGGACCCCGCCAATACATGGGACTACATGAACTTTGGGTGCAAGATACTAATCCTATTATTATGCCAAACATTGCAAAATTACTTACTGCAGTCTATTTCAGACTTATATGATAAATATGATAGCATTAGGATCTAACCAAAGGAAATCACTGGTCGGGAGATCCACCACATGTGAATTTCAATGTCTTTAGGCATGGCTGAATAACATGAACGTCGACAGCATTTGCAAAATAACTTAAAACAGGAACTGTGAACATGGATAAAAAGAAACAACCAGGAACAGATATAGGAGGACATAAAAGTAGGTGAAAGGCATGAAGTATTAAGCAATTAAAGCATATGAAATCTAAATCAAAACTTTAAACCATACTTCATAAGGAAACACAAAGATTGGGATCAACAAAATCCAGAACCATGAATGCACAATTCAAACATCAGGTACAAAAATTTTGATGCAAAATTGAACATACTCCACTTCAAAATCTAAGATAAATTATAATCCCTACAATTACATTTGAAAGAAAGAATCTCAAAAAATTAAACCAAATTTCAACATTAATAGATGGGTCAAAATCAATTAAAGCAAACCACAGGAGAGACATACCATGGTACTGGCATTTTCTAAGCAGAGTCTCCAATAACTTCAAACAAGTTGGGTCATCATCAACCGCAAGAACACGAAGACCCAATGGAAATTTGTCATAATTTTCAGTTTCAGCCCTAATTTCCTCGGCAGTCATCTTTAGAACCCACAAATTAAACACCCCAAAACAGGGATCAGAGAGTCAAAAGTTTGAGTCTTTCACTCTACAAGTCACTTTCTTGAATTCTTGGCAAAACCAGCTGGCAAAGCGTGTTTTTTTAATACACAGAATCAAGGATTGATACAGATGGAGCAGATCAAAGACGGAAACAAAGGACCAAGTGTATGTAGAGAGAGACGGAACAAAAAAAAAAAAAACAGTAACAAAAAACAAATAGACTTTGTTCAATTTAAAGCTGGGCAATGATGGCGATGGCCAGAACAGAGTGAATGGGTTCAACTCAACAATAACACCACGTCGAATCAGTTCTTCTTTATTAATTCTACTCTCTGTCTTTTGCTCTTATGAACCATTGTCTGGCATATAAAATAGTAACAAATTGTTTCTATATTGAAAAAGTGGATGTGAATAATGGAACTTTTTGTGGTCAAATAATTGAGTTTTGTTTATAGTCTGCTTCCAGCAACTTTTTCCTCTCTCCATCTCTCTCTCTCTCTTAACTCATGTGAACCAAAAGCAAGCAATTTTGGGAGTGGAAGACTTATGGTAATGATATTATTATGCGCGTCTCGTGCACCAACGAGTCAGGTCATACTTGGTCTACATAATTTTTTATATGCAAGTATTCACACCCTCACATAAAGACATCACTATGTACCAATTTTTATATACACCATGAATAATTCATGAGTCAATGACTCAATACACCATACTTGTGTATGAAAGTTGCGAGAATCTGTCGATTTATTTGGCAAAATTGTTTTGGAAACCGGCCCGACTTGATTGCCCGGTTGATCCAAAAATTTCAGAATCAATTTGAAAATTCATTCCTCAAAATCTCTAAAAGTTAGCGAACTCTCAAAAGAAGTAAAGAATTGAATTTAATTAGGATAATGTAGTATGAGCTATTTAATTAGGATAATGTAGTAGGACTTGAAAATTTTATTAACAACGAAAATCATAGAGTAAAGTGTAAAGACATTACAAAACATGAATTTGAAATAATGGAATGAATTTTTTAAAAATGAATCCAAATGCTAGAAAAATAGACAATTGGGAAATATAGGGGAAATTTATAAAATAAAAAATCTACTCAAAATCTTGTAATAGTTTATGTTGAATTCTAAATATATTCTCCTTTTTAAATGGAAATCATTTAAAGTCTCCAATAAAAGAATTCCCTTATTTGAAATAGGAATGTACTTGATTTCTAGAGATGGCAAAAAAAATTGTTCAACCCGATGCCCTCATACTTCGCCATGAATGGGACAAGGATTGCTTGCCTAACCGGGTAAATGGGGCAGGGGTCGTTGCCTCAAAGTGGGTACAGGACGGGTACGAGAATCATAGCCACCGCCCTACTACCTATCTCATTTAAATTTAATTTTAAATTTAAGTTTTTTATCAAATAAAAAAAATTATTTGTCATCATTTTTAAAGGAAACATAAGTTGTTTTTAATGAGTTGAAAAAAAAAAAGTAATAATATCTATTAAATAAAGGCATAAAAAATCAAAACATGAAATAGATAAAAGAAAAAGTGGGTAATAATCAACGCAGGGAACTTGCTCGGCATGCCCCGTCCCGATCTCACGCTCGCTCTGCTTTAATCGGATATGGGAAGAGGTAAGGTGACAAAAATATCCCACGGCGATGGAATAAGAATGGTCGACCTGCTCCGTTGGCATCCCTATTAATTCTTCGCTTATTTGCAATCAACTAAATTATAATATCTAAATCATTATTATGAATTAATTAATTAAATAGAGTTTACATTGCTGCACAATGTTAAGAACAAAAAGAAAGTAAAAAATTCGATTTATTTTCAAGTCGATCCATTGAGGTTGGTGACTTGCTTGTGCACTGATGAATTGATTATCTTGCTATTTCTTTTTAAATTTCTTTAGGAATTTTTTTGAAATTAATTCTTAAGGATTCTGATGTTTTAAATACGACGGCGATATTCAATGTATAAATTGAGCATTTAAAAAACGTTAGTACTTTTAACTCGTGTCTCATTTTGTTATTTTGATTTATTGTCTTGAAATTTACAATTCGAATTGACATTAACCATACGACCGTAATCACAGTACGCTCTTCTCGGTTGTTCAATGAGATATGGTAAGTCTGATTTATGTGCATTGACATGTTATCACGAAAATTGCTCCAAATTGATTCGAGTTTCCCTTCTAATTGATCAATCGTCCTCATTTAATCGATCGATCTTACTTCTCTACACATTAATTTCATTTGAATATCCACATCAACTTTGTGATGACACATAATTGCTCCTAGTAGTTGGTTGGACCAAAGGATCCCAAAAGGAGGAACAGCTCTAAACACGATTTTAGCTTATTTTCTGCAGTGGTCACCCTCTCTAGTGCATCTCAGTACAAAAAACGTACACCCGGTACACCTTCTATAGCACGTCCCTGTATGTTAAGGTACAAGTATATCCACGTTTCAAAATTTAATTGGCTCTTTAGGATGCATCTCAGTACAAAAAACGTACACCAGGTACACCTTCTTTTGCACGTCCCTGTATGTAAAGGTACAAGTATATCCACGTTTCAAAATTTAATTGGCTCTTTAGGACTCTTAGAAGAAGAAAAATGCATCCTTTTGTATGAAAATAACACGTCATCGCAGGTTTACATGCTGGGGATTTGTTCCAGTAGCTTTATGATTTGTACTTTGTGGGATCACTTTGGTCTAGCTTCAACAATCATGGTGCGGCGTAGCAGGGCATTAGGCTGGCTGAACAAATTTTTCGTCGATTTATATAAAATTAAATTATTTTATTTATGCAATGGCATACAGTTTGAAATAATGAGTATTTGTTTTAAAAATAGATAATTACTTACATTTTTTTAATAATTGACTGCCAAACTGAAAATGTCAATTTATACAAATACAAGTAAACTCATTGATTGCAAGTAATGACTATGAGTCCAATAATTATGTAATTAAGAGTAATGTTATTCATCCCCGTGAGGATGCAAACACAATTTAGGTGGATCTAAATGATAGATTAAATGAAATGTAAAATTAAATGACTTATTTAATTTCACCTATCATTTAATGCCACATTAACGTCACCTAGACTGTGTTTGTAACTCCAGTGGGGATGAATAACATTACTTTTTAATTAATCATATACAATCTTTTTTAGAAAGTATAATCATATACGTATTGGAACATTGATAATAGGATAATTAGAACTTAGTGACTGTTTGGTTTGGATAAAGATTGTGAAATGTGAAAAGGTTGATAAAGGTTTTAGATTCTATATACGTGAATGAAATAAGTTTTAAAAAAATGAAAGTCAAACAGAAGTTTAACGTGTTTTACTTTTGTATAAAATAAGTAACTTTTTCTTGATACAAAAAATGTAAGGGGAAAATGTGTCTTAGTTAGGGGCGTAGTTTTAAAATTTGGTCCGGGGAAACTGCTAAATCAAATGACTATTCAGGATAGTTGAATATATTAGATCGAACTACAAGATAGCCGGTCAAAACTTGAGGGTTGTTTAATAAACCAACCGATGGAGATATAGTTTAGATATTAAATCCTTATTTGGTTTTCATTATTTTTAAAATATATTTTTCTCCTTCTTATTTTCATGGGGAAATTACATAATTCAAGTGTTTGAAGATTGTAATTAAAAAATCAGAGACCAAGTTTCATTATTCAAAAATAAGGTAATATATTAAAA
>CAIGRF010109483.1:49098-64361 GCA_903798235.1 Fraxinus ornus | reverse complement strand
GAACTCGATCCATTGTAATTTTTTCCTAAAAACACTTCCAGAAAAATAAAGTTCTTTTAAAAATTAATTTTCAAACCAAAATAAATGAAGCTTTTTCAAAATATTCATCTATAGAAAGTAAAAGCGTCGAACAGATTCTGAATATGTGATTGAAAGGTTGATAAAAATTATGAATTTCATGTGATTTATAATTATTGATATAACTTTTATCAACTTTTTTATTATTTTTATGTCATTTCAACGTTGTAGTTTGACCAGCCGAAAGCTGGAAATCATGGGTGGGTCCCTAAGTTGAACGCCATATTAATGGCCTGTTTGGTACGAATTCTCAAATTCTACGGTAAATCAATTCTCATTTTCAACTACACATTCTTCAATAAAATAATATTTTTCATCACATCAATAATTTTTTCTTCTTTTTCAACCACACATTTCCCATCATATCACTATTCAAAATCAATTCTTTCTTCAAAAAATCCCTACCAAACAAGGTTTAAATCAAGATGTAAAGTGAATTCATTTATAATGGAACCATCATTATTCATAATTATTATGTGATTATTCCGTATATCCTTTAATTATGACAAACATCAAAATGCAATAAGACCGCTCTTTTGCCTTCCGCAATGATTTGATTAATCATAAGCCCAAATATTTTATGAAGAAGGCAATAACACCTATGATTAGTTAGATCAAGAGGCCGAAAGTCATGAACACCTCAACATGATCTTCAATTCACGTGCTGATCGATCCGATGTTGTCTAAAGTAAGTTTGATAGATAGAGGTGCTAATGTTGTCATGTAAGAAGCTTTGAACTGAATAAGAGTTATCCAAAAAAAGGTTTGATCTACGTACGTGTGGAGATCGCTTACTATTTTTAGAAAATTCTGTTACAAAAGAATCCCAAATTCATCAAATGCTTGTCATGTGTAGATTTTATAATTTTTTGAATGATATTAAGTTGCTTCATCTAAAAAATTAAACTATTGAAAAGGAAAAAATAACGTCTTCTACAATTAATTGATATTCTTTTATTCTCTATTTGTTTGAAGGTAAATCATAGCTTCGATGAGAATTATTGCATGTTACAAGCTCATCCATAAAATTTGGAGACTCCCAAGCCAAACTACTTCAAAAGAATAAGAAAAAGCAATATCATGTTGCCCAAGAGCCTGAGCTTTACTATTCGTGGACTTTCAATATATGAACGATAGCAAGACTTGAGCTCGAAATATCTTTTCATTGTTAGCGTATGTTTGGTTTGTAGTATTAAATTGTATTGGACAGCTAAAATTTAATCTCTTTTTCTCATTGAATAGTAGAATGCAACATTTTGAATCATATCATAATGGACTTGTAAAAGAAGTTCCGAAAGCATACAAGATTAGAATATGAAAATGGCAACTAAAGATTTCTTCTTGAAAATGTGGTGGACCATGAAAATGGATTCAGAAAGCCCAAGTTAATACTATGGACTATATTGATAAGGCCTATAATCTAAGTGAGATGAAGGACTGAATCTGTTCCACAATTTGTTTACTGATCTTGTTCTACTTCTTCTATGGAGATCAAATTATTAATAAATTTGTTTAATGAGTAGTGTAGATAATGAATATTGCCTGTGAATTCTACTTTCTTGAAAAGTATTTGCCAAAATATTTCTGCAGTAATTTGAAGACCATGATTGTATGCTATCTATCATGTAATAGACTAGATTTTCTCTACTCTATCTTCCACGCATAAAGGAAAAGACAGAACTGTGAGGCTTTAGCATAGCTTTGCGTCGAGTAATACCAGCTATTGTCGCTGCAGTCACTATCATCACATCGGCTGTTTTCCTCCTTATCACTATCCGCTTCTGATGTACCGGGCTTGAAGATGAACATCCCGTGAGTGGATCCCGGGGCACAGAATAGCCAAGAATGTACGTCCCAAAAGACTTGTACCGGTTGCTTTTCAACTAATACGGTCTGATTTCCTCTGAATTTCCACTGCAAATTCCGAATGTGGATCAGTACAATCCCGTCTATGCTAATCCACATTTCGGGATCCTTATTCCCTGATGTCGAACTCTCTACAATGATCTCGTGCTCCTTTTGCCTGTCATCGAACTTTGCTCTTGTGGAGAAACATTTCTTGGCGAAAACGTGTTCTTTTTTAGAAAATAGAGCTGCATCAACAAGGGCAGGTCTGGATTTTGTCCTCTTATAGGCCTTTTTCTTGTAATCCCCTATTAATAACACCACTTCTTCGTCAGATACTATTGCGACATAGAAATCTTTACAGGGTTCTGGGCTGCCGGAAAATTTTGCAGAACGAAGATCCCAATAGGCGTCCAATTGATTTCCATCAACCTCGAAAGTCTTATAACCCTTTTTCGCCCAAAAATGCCAAGGTTTGAAATCAATCTTGCATGTGTGGTTATGATCACTCTGCATGCTATCGACCGATATGCTTAACGAATTGTTCATCAGGTTCTTGCTCCATAAAACTGTGACATTTCGCCAATAACCTCCGATATGTGTCTTGTAAACACATGATACCGTGCTCTCTGTCACGGGATCGTCTGTCAAATTCTGAGCTTGAGGTGGTTGAGAAGTGGAAAATGATTGAGTCCTCGTGTGACCATGTTGAGCCATTCGTGTAAGTTTTATCCTTTTCTAACGGGCAAACTCACGATTGCCCAAGGAACAATCTTGACGAAGAGAAATACATAAACTGGTTATCTCTATAAGTTTCTTCTGCTGCATGAGTACACCAAATTCTTACATTGCATTATTAAACAAGAAAACAACAAACTAAGCCTTATTTTCAATAAATTGGGGTCGGGATGCAAATTTCTCCATTAAGAAGAAGGTAACCTTTTTGGGGATTGATCAAGAAAATCCTCAGCATTGATTGAATGAAAACATGTTTACCATAGGGGAAAAAAATTGTTCGGATTGTTCCCTGTGTACAAGAAAACAGGAAGAGATTTTGCCGGAAAATTGATGTTGGAATTATTTAGTGAATGAAAGTTAGAATCAACTTTTTTGTTTGTGGAAGAAAAGGCAAGTCTAATTAGAGGCTACGAGGAAGAGAATCCCCGAGAGGAAGGGCACAAAATTAGTAGGCCTCAAGGGTGCCTTCTATTTTCTTTTTTGTCTTTTGACAGGTAATTAATGCTTTTTATTAATTATAATACATTTTTATTGTAATTTTTTCGTATAGTTTTTGTAACAATATCAAGAATTAATCTAATGGTTAAGATTTAGGGTTTTTCTCGTTTTGGATCATAGCTTTTACAAATAGGATTTCTGTACAGATTATGGCTTCTAATATTGGGATAATTATATATATGTTCATGACAGTGAGAAAGTTAAAAAGGAATAGCAAAATGGAAGAGATAGAATAGAACTACCACTTTCAGAGACAAATGTAGACTAATTATCTGAATTAAGAAACATCAATCTAATCTAATCAAACAACCATATCCTACACAGATTGTAGGAAGATAAAATAAAGTTGACAGAAGTAAACAACCTCTTCACTTGGCCAAGTAAAAGAGTGATGAAAATTCATGGAGACACAACTGAGCGGTTGCGAAGTCGACTTGACCGCCTAACTGGAGTAGTTAATTCTATCTTGGATTCTCCATCTTTGCCTCCCTGCATAAGGTTATAAGTGTTTTAGCAGTATTATAATCTTGAAATGACAGAAAATAATGGAAGTGCCCAAAAAGAAGACAAAAGGGAAAAGGAACAAAAACATACTACTGAATTTGAGTGATTCAATGTTACCTCTTTCTTTAAAATCTTCCTTTCATCAGTAAAGCTTCCATATGACGGTGAATCTTTAGTAGAAACATGTGAGATTGGCTGAGATGGAACAGAAACTGGACGAGATTTCAACCCCTTTTGAGAAGCATTGCTCTCTTCGTATTCAATCACCGGGATTTTCCTGTGGGAGCTGCCTACTTTCTTAATCACAAATTCTCCTAGCAACTCAATGGTTGGTGCATGGATGTAACTGCCAACTTCTTTAGTTGCTTCTGCTATTGAACTAGACAAGGATAAAGGCCTAATAGAAGATACAATTTCCTTTCTAATGTGCTCTTCCTCAGCTGGAAATTCTGGGGTTATTGTCTTCTCAGTACACTCTTCTTCCAGTGCAGGACGTACTCGTGCTTCTTTATCCTCTACTATAGATGTAAAAGGGTTTAGCATAGGAAGAGAATCTTCTACAGAAGTAGTTTTACCTTTCCTTGAACGACAGACAAAAGCTAGAGATGCCAAAATTATGGAGAAAGTAGAAACTCCAGCAACAACTAGGATATTAGATCCAACTTTCTTTGTTTCACCATCATTATCAAATTCTTCATCAACTTCATCGACCAAGTTGACAGGCAGCTCATGTGATTCTATAAGTTCCATACTAGGCTGCTTCGCCCCTTCAGTTTTCTGTGGTGTCTGGTCTTCCTGGAATGTGTTAGGCTTCTTCAACAGGTCAGAATCCTCAACTTCTTTCACCAATTCATAGCCACCAGCATCATCACTTGGAGCAGTTTTTGCCTCTGCTATATACTCTAATTCACCACCTTCTATATCCTTGCTTTCAGCAACTACTGCGAGTGGCACCTCTTTGGAAACTTCACAAGTCTTAACTACTTCACTATCAGAGTCATGTTTAACAGACTCCTTTTTACTATCCTCCATGTGCAATGTCTCATTTTCAACCATTTCAGCCTCACTACTCTCAACTCTTTCCACACTATCGACTTCAACCAATTCTGCCTCTCTACTCTTGACCTTCTCCACATTGTAGACTTCAACCATTTTCACATTATCAAGCTCGCTATGCTTACCCACTTCATAATCACGCTCAAATTCAACTGGCTTGGTATTGTTATCCTCCATGCCCAAATCATCATCTTCTTTGACCATTAGTATATTATGGACCTCAAGTCCATTATCTTTTTCTTCCACTTCCAAGAAACCACCTCCATACACTTCCAAATATACAGCTTCACATATTTGCTTCTGAATCATAAGATGGTCAGCTTTGAAACCCAAAATGGCTTGTTGAATTGGTGATGGTGCTGAAGAGTTCATAGAACTTACGTATGTCTTTGACAGAAAACAGACAAACAATATCAGCAGAAATTTTAATACTCCTCTCAAACTCCATCCTTTTTCCTCAAACTCTTCAATTTCTTCTTCTTCTTCCTCTTCCTCCTCCTCCTCCACCACACAATCATCATCGATATTATCATCTACTTCCTCTGTGTTTTCTTCGTTTTCTTGAGCACTAACTGAGGAATCTTGAGAATCTGCTGAAGATTCCTCTTCCCCAACACATTTCTGGATTTCTTTACCATCTTTTCCCACTCTGCTCTCACTTAGTTTATGGTGAAAAATCATACGCCGTTTGTTTGGATCATACCGCAGATACTTAGGTCTCGGGGAAAGGTAATTTGTGTAAGGGTCATAAGGCTTCAAAGATGAATCAACAACGCCATTATCATTTGACACAGGGGCATGATTTTTAGATGGAATAAACCAAGATGAGGATCGACCAGAGTGACCAATACTCGAATTTAAGGGGCTATTTTTCATTTCCAGATCTGGAGTTTTCCGAATTTGGGTATCCGAAAAGCTTGAGTTTTCATTCCTCTCAGCCAGAATTTTCTTTTTTGGAAATGCGATCTTTGAAGATGCAGATTTAGTGGGTGACATGAAATGTTTTGCTACTAGTTTCTTGGGGTTATGCAACTTGGAATTCATTTGGTCTTGACTTGTATCGTTCTCATTGTTTTCTCCTGAACCTAATCAAATATAGATTCTTGGTTGAAAAAAATCAATAGAAAAATTTTTTTGAAGGAAACTGCCATTTTTCCGCTTACAAAAAGGTTGAAAACGGTAAACTTTAAACTTTGTATTTCAATTGACCCAAGATTCAAAATTTTACATCAAACTAAATATTGAGAAGGGGACATACCTGAAGGTGACGATTTTGGAACCAGAGGAGATCTGGGAGTGTTTGATGATGAAAATCCTTCATGAAAACCCTCCATTTTTGTGCTTTTTCTTGAATTCACTATTGGTTCTTTGAAGAATACAATGGTATTTTTTATTTTAGAAAATATTTCTTGACGAGTTTTGGAGGGAGGGAAAATTGTTACGCGTCTACTAGAAGTCTAGAATGAAGGAATAAAGGATGACCGTTGGCACATGGGTAGATTTTAAACATTTCAAATTTTGAATTCTTGTTTTTTGACCGTTGGAGCTGTCAGTTGGTGATGATGGCTCAGTCTGTGGAAGCCTATAGTTTGGTCAAGCATACACTTCAAGTTTGATACGAGATTACCAAGCCCTATTTCGCTGGGATTAAAATACAAATTTTAATATAAGTTAAAATCAAAATCAATAATTAATTTTAAAAACATATTTTATGAGATTCATAATTTCTCAATCGCATATTTCATTAACCTTTTTTTTATCAAAATCTACTAAAAAATTGATTTTAATACCCACCATTGCTAATTATTTAAGAAATTCTGGTTTTTCGTTTTTATATTACTAATTCGTACAGAGTATATTCGCACATATTGTTATAAAAACTTGCATGAAATTTTACGTTTTCTTTTCTTGAAGATAGATTTTCATATTTTGTATGTAAATAATTTGAAAGTTGTTGTATAAAACTATTTTACAAGTGCTCACCCACAACAAAAATGTATACAACCTAGTTCAAAAGAAAAAATATTTCCATAACATTCTCCACATTTGAATGGTGAACATGTTTCCTTTCAATTAGCATACTAAAATCTTTAAGAAGCTTGCTCAACTTTTCTCTATAGAGGAATTTATACAAACACTCTGCTCTATATTATATGATAATTAAAGAACCATGGGATAATAAAGGCATTATCCTAGGTCGAAACTTCTTGAAAACAAGAGTCGTTTCACATTTTCCGTTTCTATTTTCGTGCAACTGAGTCACTTGCTCTGGGACTGGGGCTTGACTTGGTGCTTCGCTTTCTTAGCTCCATTTCTTGACTGGCTGGATTTTTTCCTTTCTCCATGTCAACCCCCAGTGGGTTTTCCGTAAATTAAACTTCTTAGAAGCCAAAATCTTCTTGAACTTGAGTATATGGCTGCTGCATTCTAACACCACTAAAACTAGTTCTTGATGCCATTATTTCATTCAATGAAAGCCTCCTTTTCAGCCCTGATTCGGGCCTTTGTTTTGGAGCACTGTGAGACCTCAGCTTTGCCTTAAAAGATCGAGTATTTGCCATATAACTGGGACAGTTTGAGTATGGCCTAAAGAAGCTATCCCCACATAAACTCTTGGCAGGTGTACATAAACTCTTGGCAGGTGTAATGGGGGCGTGTGGTCGAGAACTTGCGAACCGAGGAGTGCTCTGTGCAGTAGCCAACTTAGAGTCCTCTCTGACAAAGAAATAGTCGAAATCTTGGAGGTGGCGACAATTGGGGATGGATACACGAGCCGGTATTGGACATGGAAGAGGAGACAATTTTTCTTGGTAATAATGATCATCGCCATATTCTGACGTGCAAGTGTAGATCCTTGGAGACCTCGACTTCGGCTTGTACGAGTCTATCTCTACTATCTTCGGGCTGTCGTCATGTGCATTAAGTGAAGGATCATATGAAGCTGAAAGTCTCTTGCTATGAAATTCGCTTCGAGTTTCATCAATTCTTTCCTGCAAATGTATGAAGTATTAGTGAGATATCGATAATACAGTTTTTCAGCGAATTGATGTCTACTAGTACTACCTGGGGTTCTGTTGTTGAGTATGTTACAAGGGGGACATGCTTGGTGATTATTAGACCGTCTCTATAGACACAAAACAATACAGATACTTACAGTCGAGTTTGTAGCTCGATTCTCTGGATGAAATCTGTAAGTGGTATTGGTCGAATGACGAGCCCTTTGGGACAGGACAATAGCCTGAGCTCTGACGAGAGCTTGCATACTGTGTAAAGTTGCAGCAGCACGCTTTCGTACAAGGTAGCCTCGAACAAGAGCCTGTAATTTCACCAGTCCTTTTAGCACCTTAAGAGCTTTCCGGGACTGACAGTAAACGAAAATTAGATCCACCAGAGAATAGCAGAGATTATAGAATCAAGCAAAACTAGAAAATTTAAAGGATACTAATGGTGAATGACCTCAAATCAATTTGTGTTTCTTCATAGATAAATTTATGCCAGATAAAGGAGGAAAATTCCGGTAGAACGAATACTATATACATGCCCTAAAGTTAGGCCTAAGCAAAGCCAGGTAGTAAATTCAAACACAACAGAATGAGGGCCAACAGATTCAAAATGCAAATATTCAAAATTTGGATCAAAGCAATTAAATAGAATAAAACATAATTATTGTCCCAATGCATGAAAATAGAATAATGTGGGCTTAATGGTTCCCATAAGTTATTGGGCTTGTGCTTTGACCTGGTTGCACTACCTTTGACTATTTGTGGCCATTGATATAATGGATGGCTAAGATTTCACCTTTGACTGACATATTTTATTTGGCTTGTCTTGGAAGCCTTTGGACGGCATTTTCAAGAATTAAAAGCGGACAAGACTTTTATCTTCCAATATACACTTCTTCAGACTCTCTCTCAAGGAACCACTCCGTGAAAAACGTTTCTCCTCTTCTTCATTTTTGGTGCTCCAAAATCGACCTTGAAGCCAGTTTAAATTGGGAAACACTCTTGAATACTTAGGCCTGAAAGAGTGGCTAAGTTGTGTGATAATTTCTCGGTGGCTTAGTGGTGATTTAGGACGTTTTTCTTGGCTGATTTGGGAGATCATTTGATCTATGACCTTAGCCAACTGAAGGGAAGGTTCTGACTGGTTCTCTTGCTCTCTAAGGACGGCGATTTGCATAGCATGGGGGCTGTTCCTGAGCCTAGAAATCCCTACCATTCTCGGCCAGTGAAGACAGGGAAGTTGCATTCGGTTATGATGATTTTCGGCTTTTACATTAATTGATGTTTTCTGTCATTCATGGTTTCTATTAAGAATTATATATATGTTTAGTTTGTGTTGTGAGTTGGAGACTATATGATTATGTCAGTTTAATGAGATTGTATATGACTGATTTTATTGTGACTAAAGGATTGTTAAACTGTAATTTTCCCAACAAATAATATTTGTACCGTTTGGTTAGAATGTTTGGACATACTTTTGCTGAATTTTCACAGTGGAACATAGATTCATAACAACATTAATGTCTATGTCAAGATTGAAATTTATGTACTGTAAGACAATGTGCCAAAACATATGTGCATAAATTTTCAATTATCAGACAACACAATAACAGAACACATTTGCCAATCTCTAGTCTCTCCTCACAAGTCGATTTTAAGGATGAGCTTTGCCCGAGTTCTCATTACCAGAATACTGTCCACTCTATGAATTGCAATTTAAGTAAGATTGAAAACTTAAAGAACACAAAAACCAAACATAAATTGAAATCCCACTTACCAAATAACCTCTAAAAACTGACTGAATCTTGATAGTAGCCCACCTCTCCCTGCCACCATTGGACAAACCTCCTCTGCCTTGGCTTGTGAGTCTCACAACAGTAACAGCCACCTGTGCGGAGGCAACAGCAGCCTCTGCTGCTGCGTCTGTGGCGGCAGCCACTGCAATCACATGCTCGTTCTGCTCTTTCTGATTCTCGGCAACATAAGATCTCGTCCAGCCAAAGTTAGTCACCGGAACGTTAACCGGAATATGACTCAACACCCCTGATTTTTCAGAACTCCATCTTTTCTTATCCCTTTTTCCAGCATAATTTGAATTATTCCCCACATTTTCCTTGTCTTTCTTCGTTCTCAACAGGCCCCTCAACCACCTTGTAACTTTCCCCAATCTTTTCTCTTCAAGAAAGATATAAATACAATGCTGTCACATTAACAGACAAAGATAATGAGAGGATTTGTTTAAATACTAGAGAGTACAATGTGAAGGACAGTTATCCCTCATCTCGTGTAGTGGATTAAACAGTATAAAATTGAAGAAGAACCACCTTACTATTGAGTATTATGTACCAAAGATATGGAGGAACACAGAGTGTGGAGGAAAGATTAACAAAAGGGCATCAAACATTATATAATTGATGGATAGAGGCTGGATTATTTTTTGGAATTTTTTTAATCTGACACAGCCTCGTGAAGAACTGGATTACAGGACAAAAAGGTATCTCAGATAAAAAAAAAAAGGATTTAAAAAAGATTAAATTGAAAAAAGATTGAAATCCCACCAATCCAAACAAACAGAAAATACAGAAAATCAATGAAAAGGTTTGAATAAGAGTGTAATGATAACCTAGAGAGACATCAAATGTCTCAAGGATTCAAACCATTGTCACTTAAACAAATTCAAAAAGGCCATTGAAAATTCCACCATCCGCCAATGAGAAACTTTGGTTTCCTTACAAAAAGCATAACCATTAAACAAACAAAAATTAACAGACAAATTCAAGAAAACTGAAAAGGTAGTAATCACAGAGAGAAAATACAAAATTTTAAGCAAAACCCACCTCAAATTCAAAAAAAGCACTCAAAACTCCACTTCCTCCAATCAGCAAGTCACAAAACCAATATCAATTCTATACCATATATGCCCTATTTCTCTCTCTCTCTCTGGGGCAACGTGTCTCAGAAAATGATGAAATCCTATCACTTCTCAGTATGCCACCATTCCAAGAAAAAAGAATCGTCAATCGTCTTTATGAAGGGAGAAATCTATTCAAAGAAAAAGGTTTTAACTTTAATGGCCTTTTCACTGGAGCCTTAAAGACTAATCGTAATAAATTGGAAGGAGGGTTTCTGTCTAATGATTCTCCCAACTGTTACATTTAGTCTATACATTAGTGATTGATACAGTTCAACGAAATGTACGATAGAAAGTGAATTTCGATCAATTTATAAAATTGTCAAACTTGAGTCTAAATATTTTGGATTTCGGGTCCCCATATTGCTCTTGACTTGGTTGATTTTCTCAGAAATTTCTGCCGTTTCTGGTGCAGAAAATCTCTGCGAGAGAGGGTGGGTTTTGGTGTCTAGTGATAAAGATTGTGGTCGCGTGATTTGAAATAGTGTGTATTATGTAAGCAAATCTCGATTAGGTTGAATATGGGTTTCAAGGACAATGCGTGTATTGATTAGGAGTGCGAGCGTTACATGAATTCTTTTCGTTGGCTCTCCTTGTATAATTATTCGTTGTTAAATCGACCAGAAAACAAGATCCATCACGAATGCAACAAGCAATGTTTTAGCTTTTCTATACCGATCCCCTTTTAACACGTTTTTTAAGTCATTTTGAAGTATCGAAGACGTTATATTAGTGGATAAATTAAAAAATTACTATGAAATCCATTTATAGTTACAAGAGATGTTAAGTATAAGGAAAAATGGTCTACCAAATACCGTGTTTAGCTAATGTTAAACATTGATGACATGACAATCAGTTTAGTGGTTGATAACGAATTTAATTTAAATATTAAAATCACCATAAACTTGTATTCGAATAGATCAATGTGTTATATCATCAATACTTAATATAAATTAAGTACTAAAATTACCATTTCTCCAAGTACGAGTACAATCATATATGCAGTCGAGGCATCATGACAAATCGGTAAGCTTCATGCTCGAATATGAGCGATCAATTTGATTAGACCACCATCTATATTCCTTACTCAAATATTTAAAAGAACGAACAACTATTCTGCAACTCCTTCACAACAAGAGAAAAGCCAATTACACGACTATATTTTCATTTGTCAACCTCGTAGATGACTTTATAGGAACAAAAATTGTATAGATGGATTGTGAAGATTTTTCGATTGTCCTAAATGTTGGGGCTTGTTCATTATGAACAAAGATGAACAAACAGAGTTAAAGGCGGAAATTTTTTCCGGGAATGAAGTGGCAAATGTTGAATGGCAATTTTTCTTTAAGTTTTTTAAACCGTATGAGAAAATGCATATTGTATCTATTTATAAATCATTGTCATTGAATATGTTTTTGCAGCAGAATTGTGTTCGTTCTATTTTGTAGCATCATAAGAGTGTAGGGTGGTAAAAAAAACTGGATGTAGACGATGATGTTACACTTGGCATGAATTTTTGAATTTTTGAATTATTTGCTTAAATTGGATAGAAGGTTGTCAATTCTCTCAATTAATAACCTAAAAACAAAGGTTGTTCAAAGATCTATCTAAAATAAAATTTATACAATTGATTGATGTGATGTTCGTGCAAAGATGCCAAAATGTCAAATCACAAAATTCACTCATTAGGAGGCATTAAATGCCCGTCCGCCTAGGACGATTGATTGACATCTAATAGAGGACGCCTCAGCCAACAGATGGGCCACATATCCCTCCATCCAACGATCCCAAATTCACTCATTTCCCTATAAATAATCATACCTAGTGCCATTTCAAATGTCGTGCAATTCTATACACTGAAACATACACTTTGTCACGAGTGACTAACGATTTACTACCATGTGCAATAAGATATCTACGCGTAGCATTTACATGTTGGCCATGTTACCCATACGAAAATTGTGGTCAGCATTCGGAAAATAAGTTTCGAGTTACTTCTTAGAAGTGTAAACTTTTAGTATATAGAATAACTTTGAAAATCGATTTAGGCTTTGTAGACCTCCCTCTTTTTGGCCATAGATAGTTACGGAGGGATTGGTTTTCTAACGTGTGCAAGTTGTTTTGTATAGGGGCGTTGGGATGTGGAGAAGATTGAGCGTACATTTTGTTTATGTTGATAGCGCATTCAGCAGGAAATCTCAAGCTGAATACCATTGTTTCGATGATGGATAAGATGAGATTTTACACCATTGGTGCAACAATCTGATGGCATTGCAAGATGGATTATCGTTTGCTCGTGGTCGTCAACTATAGATATTAGAATGTAATTCACTCATTGCGAAATCTTAACTCAAATGTTGTTTGCGCTCCTAGGACGATCTCCAATGGTTTACACCAAAGTTTTTCCTCTCCAATGGTTGCATCAAATTTGTGTAGATCATTGGAGACCAAATTACACTAAAGTTTACACCAATTTTTACTTTGAATTATTTTATATCAAGATTTATTTTACAAATTATATTATTACAAAAGTTTTTAATTATATTTAATTAAGTAAAATATTGCATTTATTAATAAATTGAAAACGACATTAAATATACCGCAAATTATAAAAGCTACATTGAACGCGCGAGAAAAATTACATATAATTTATTTTTAAAATAATTAGTATTTTTAACTTTTTGATTTTTTAATGAATGATTTTATTATAGAATAACTTTGAAAATCGATTTAGGCTTTGTAGTCCTCCCTCTTTTTGGCCATAGATAGTTACGGAGGGATTGGTTTTCTAACGTGTGCAAGTTGTTTTGTATAGGGGCGTTGGGATGTGGAGAAGATTGAGCGTACATTTTGTTTATGTTGATAGCGCATTCAGCTAGAAATCTCAAGCTGAATACCATTGTTTCGATGATTGATAAGATGGGATTTTACACCATTGGTGCAACAATCTGATGGCATTGCAAGATGGATTATCGTTTGCTCGTGGTCGTCAACTATAGATATTAGAACGTAATTCACTCATTGTGAAATCTTAACTCAAATGGTGTTTGCGCTCCTAGGACGATCTCCAATGGTTTACACCAAAGTTTTTCCTTTCCAATGGTTGCATCAAATTTGTGTAAATCATTGGAGACCAAATTACACTAAAGTTTACACCAATTTTTACTTTGAATTATTTTATATCAAGATTTATTTTACAAATTATATTATTACAAAAGATTTTAATTATATTTAATTAAGTAAAATATTGCATTTATTAATAAATTGAAAATGACATTAAATATACCGCAAATTATAAAAGCTACATTGAACGCGCGAGAAAAATTACATATAATTTATTTTTAAAATAATTAGTATTTTTAACTTTTTGATTTTTTAATGAATGATTTTAATTTATTGTTCAAATAATTATTATTTATAACTTTTTTATTTTTATTTAAAAATAAAAATTAAACAAATTTACCACCGTATTAAAATAATTATGAATCAATTAAAATCTATAAATATTAAAATATTAAATAAAGATATGAATGGAAGAAATAATTTTTATAAGGAAAAAGCTACTGGTACATCAGCCCATCCATTAAGGTATCCATAATGCTGACGTGGCGATAAATTGGTTCAAAATCTCGTTTAATTAAAAAAAAAAAATTGACAACGAGATAATGGTGTATCACTATTTATTGCATTAAAAACTACACTATATTTGGGGTATCATTAGAGGGTGTTTTACGCCAAATATACTTAACCATTGGAGATGCCCTAATGCACCATTTTGTCCGTTAAATCAATTTAAGTCTATGTTTGGTGGGAATTAAAATCGAATTTTAAGGAGCTTTTGATAAAAGTTGATGAAATGTGTAGTTGAAAAGTTATGAGTCCCATGAAATGTATGGTTGAAATTAATTGTTAACTTTGACTTAAATTAAACTCTGAATTATAACTTTCCCCAAACAGGAGCTAAATCCCGATCTGACGATTAAAAAAAGAACTTTAGAAAATATATTTATAAAATACGTAACTCACTAAATTTGGCTAACCATTAAATACAATCAAATATGCCCCTAAACTGATCAATATAAGAATGAGATAGGCTTTCTTGACACTTTATTTTTCTAATGGAATGCAAATTTATTTTCTTTTATTTAATTACTAGTCAGACGCACATGTAATGCACGTGTCATAGTATAATTTACTATATGATAGCGTAAATATAAAAAAAAAAATTTTGTCTTAAACATTAGTTACATTAAACTTAAAACACTTGAAATGATGATAGGTGACAAAAATAATATTGAAAGATTTGATTCAAAGTTTATTTTCTAAACTTTGCGCTTGAAGGTCTCTCTGTTCTTTTTAAATAAAGATAGAGTATAGATGATTAGGTGTTGATGTCATGCTAAAGAGATAATAAAGTTCAACATAACCCTCATTTTTTTACCTATTGAGTTAAGTCATTGTGTCTCCTTCATCTCGTGCTTGTAGAATATCTAATTACATGTATCAATTGCCCCAGTATTTAATTTCTTTACTAAGACTCTATGCAAGACGTACGTAGTCAAGATTAATTAATTAATGATAATACAGTTCAGAATTTAGGACAAATCAATGGTCTTTATCAATATTGAAAC
>CAIGRF010109483.1:33660-44296 GCA_903798235.1 Fraxinus ornus | reverse complement strand
TCCTCCACCCCTACCCCCACCCCCACGCCCACCAACTCTCCTTTTTCTTTCTACTTCTGGATTTCTCTGTCAATTCAAGAATTATAGGGCTTGGTTTTCGTTAGATCTGTCAATTTAATTGCCCAATTTTGAGTTTTTTCGTTTTTTTTTATTTTAAATTTCTGGGTTCCGTTGCTTTTGTGTTTGTTGAAATCATTAGGGCCTCATTATTTAGAGTGTGATCTGGGTTTTAATTTGTTGAGATTCTGGAAAAGAAATTATTTTTGAGGCCGAAAATTAGGTTATATATAAAGTCAATTGTTATGTTCTGGGGTTGGATCATGTTTTTCGTTGTTTGATTAAGAGTTAGGTTAGGGTTTTGTTTGAAGATATAGGGTTGAGGAGATGGTGGGATCGGATAGTTTGAATGTTTCGCCTTCCCCGTCGCAGCAGAAGGAAAAGCAGTTGCCGAAGCAGTGGGGGGTGACGAAACCTTTGTCACAAGCGGGGCCGTTGGAGGTGGATTTTCAGAGAAGCATGGAGTTGGAGAATGTTTGGATTTTGGATTTTTGTTTAATTTATTGTTTTGAAATTGAAATTTCTGTTTCGTTTGAGATTCTGATATGTTGTGTTTGGTGCATTTTAGTTTTTGGTGGATTCGGGACTATATGAGAGTGCAGAAGAAGCTGCTAAGAGAGAAGGGGTTCTGGGTCGACTAAAACAGGTATGTTAATTCATGAAACTGCGATGCTTTTTCTTGAGTTCGAACTTACAGTGTCAAATCAGGGACTACAATTGTAATTTATCAGTATTCAATACATAAATAATTGTAACGGAGATGATGTAATTAATAAGAAGGGAGAAAAAGAATTCCACTTTAAAAGGGTATGCCAGTCTGAATTACTAGTTAGCAGAATAGTAGGCAACTGGGCAGTTTTGATGAAAATGGGTGGGTCAAAACAGGTGATGGATGATCCAGACTTAGCCTCTCTTTTATAAATTGTTAGAGCTTATAAGATCTTTTTTTTTTCAAGCTTAACCAAGCAGGCTTAAACCGTTTGAGACAGTAGTTGACGTCTAACACGTAGAAACTATCTATTTTAGCATGATTAACAGGTTTGAAAATGAACAAGAAGTCTTCTAGTTGATGAGTGAGTCAATTCACAGAAAGGCGAAACTTCACTAATCAAGGGCTTTTACATCAAACTGTTGTATGTTACCATCTCTGACTTAATAATGTATGTGTGCAGTCTACATGAAAAATATATATTGTTGGTGTCTGATCTTAAGGGGCCGCCTCTGACCAAGTGCGGACCTAGTCCAAAGTAAAATTAATAAAGCGTAATTGTACGAAAAGCCATGCATTTGAGGTAGGACTACAGGGGCTTACCTCGTCAAGACGACCAAAGCCGCTGCCATTTGCAGATATCATTATGAGTAGATTGGACGAATGTTTCCCATTAATGTCAGCACCTCCATTTCCACCAATTAGAAGGAAGTAATTGTCTAGGTTGTAGACAATGAAAACCTAGGACACATGCTATGATTTAGGTGTCATGATTGTCTGCCCTCAAACCTCGAAAATAGGGCAAAGACAAACATCTAGAAAACGGGCACAGTAGATTGACAAGACTGAGGGCAGCAAGCTCCTGTCTTAAGGCCTTTTTAAGGAAGCAAAAGCTTCCAAAGGAAGGCCGAGCAAAACATTCTCTCTGTAGTACATTGTCAAAGATCACTCAGTGAAAATCGTCTGTTTTTTTACTATATTCCAGCAATTAAACACAATTATTTTATCAAAATTCCTTTTAAGTTCATCTAAAATTGCCACGCCAGTTTAAGTCATCAAAATATATCAATGTTTTTATGTTTTGTCATTCATATTAACTTACGTTCTTGGATCTAGATGATATTTATACTGGATTTTCATTTGCGTTTTAGATTGTAAAAGACTGGGTGAAAGAACTTACACTCGCGAGGGGGTACACTGATCAAATGGTGGAAGACGCTAATGCTGTTATCTTTACTTTTGGTTCATACCGACTTGGGGTAAGGAGCTCCCAAGTCTACATTAGCATTACAATCTTTTTGTTGGATTATTATGCTAGTTTCTTATCTGGTTTTTTAAGTTTAGCTTGGGTTACATAAAGTTGCTATATATGGGGAGAGAAGATCACGAGTTCTAATTGTCACCGTGTTTTCATGTTTGTACAGTTAATCAAAAGAAACGAGTTTGTTGTGCTGTATAATTTTGGAAAAAGATTAGAATAGTTACTGTTCTGCTTGTACTTCTTGTTGGGTTGTGATAGGAGATTTAAACCTTGTTTGAATTTTGATACACATTTTTTTAAAATACATTTTTCTCATTCTTATTTTCAACCACATATTCTTCAATAAAATAATATTACACGCAAATCCGAAACTTTTTCTTATTTTTTAACCACATATTTTCCATCAAAACACTATGTAAAATATATTCTTAGGAGAATAATGTGGCTCAAATGGGGTGTTAATGAAATTTTTCGCTATTTATTCGTATCGCAGCAATTGCCACCGACTGTGCTTTCCTCGAAGTAGAAGCTTCTTGTGAATTGTCTTTTGATGCTTTGTTGCTCCCATTAAATTTTAGGGATAAATGTAGCAAAAGTCCCAAACCTTTAACACATTGACAGACTTTCTCCAAACCTTTGATTTGTCGCAGCCGTCATCCCTAATCTTTTCTAACGTTGTAAGTGAGACCCTCTTGGATTATTTCCATCCAAAATACCGCCAGTTAATCCAAAAAATTGATTTTGACCACCTTTTAATCAATTTTAAAAGACAAAATGGTAATTATTTATTAATCACATTAAATAATAAACAAAAAAGAAATAAAATAAAATAAAAGAAAATCGACCCCACCCCAAACAAAATCCCAAACCAAAACTACCTTCTCTTCCAATTCGCCCGTTCTTTTCTCAAGCAATGATTTTGTATATATAGAGGGTGTTTGATGCGGATTAAAATCAAATTTTTAGTGGATTGTGATAGAAGTTTTTGAAATAAATGGTTGAAAAGATATGGGATCAATGAAAGATGTAGTTGATATTAATTGTTTGACTTTGATTTAGATTTAGATTAAAATCAGATTTTAATCCGGACCAAACAGACCCATAAATAAAAATTTCAAGCACCTGACGACCAGATCAATCGAATTTTTTATTTTTCCTTCAAATTCTATTTGTTCAAAATCAACTTTATTGCCCCATAAAAAAAAGATGAAATGATATGAGAGTGAATTCATGCTTTATTCGCCTCCAAATTCTCTTGTCAACGTATGTTGGCACTAAGATTTGGATAGGAAATTCATGCATATGCACTTTGAGGTGGCGGTTGGCTTTTCCGACGGTTGGTGATTTTGGTTTTGAGCAGGGCTGGACATGAGACCGATCTAAAACTTTCGGGTATTTAATAAATGGAATCGTCGGGTCCAAATTTAATTATGGAACCGTTCAGGTTTGGTTCTTTTCAGTTCGGTTCTGTACCATAATTAAATTTTTTAACATTTACAACAACACTACATAAATACATTTAATGACATTTTCATTCGTAACTTTTACAAATTAACGTAGCTCAATTTAAAAACATATAAATAACAAGCTGTCCAATAAGATTAATTCAATGAATACAAATACCAAAAGGTAGATACTAATATTAAAACTCAGTGATCCATATCAAAGTTACAAAAAAAAAAAAAAAAACTAATTTGGCTGGATTAATTTGTTAATTTATTTTAAAAAATTAAAATAATTTAATTATTTCAATAAAAAAATTATTTAGATTTGATTCTTGGTCTAGAATATGCTACTAAATAGCAAATTGAGCTTTGTAAATAATTTTTCAAATGAGCTTTAACAACTTTATAATTAAATATATTATAAAAAATAATTTTGGCTTTATTAATGTGTTAATTTGTTTTAAAAAATTTAAAATTTATTTAGATTCGATTTTTATTTGGTTCTTTGGTTCTTGGTGTAGAATCGACCCTAACCCATTGGTTCTCAATTCGGATACCCGTTCGAGTATTTAACTTATGAAGAACCACTCGGTTCAGGAGTTGTCCCTTTTGAGGGGTTAGGTTGTTGAAGCAAGTTGCCATTTTTTGGGATAACTGCAGTGGCGGTTGGTGGTTTAACTTGGCGGCGATAGCGGTGGGACGTCGTTTATGTGGCCGGTCGGCAATGGTTTCGACGGGCACTTGTGCTAGGGGGGTTGAAGGGATTTTTGTTTGGGGTTTCGTTGGGGACGGGGTTGACTTTTCTTTGATTTTTTTTTATTATTATTTAATGTGATTAATAGATAGTTACCATTTTGCCCTTTTAAAATTGATGGGTCAAATCATTTTTCTTGATTAACTGGCGGTATTTTGGATGGAAACCGTCCATAAGAGCCTCACATGCAATGTTTGAAAAGGTTAAGGGTGACGGCTGCAACAAATCAAAGGTTTGAAGAAAGTCTACAAGTGTTTTAAAGGTTTGGGGCTTTTGCTACAATTATCCTTAAATTTTATGTTTGACATCTTATCTGCAGACAGATTTATTTTGCCATTTTATCTGCACATAGGTCGTTTTAAATGAGTGGTTAAATTGTATGTTATCTTTTTGGTTTCCCACGCTATAGAAATGAATATAGGTAATCTTATGCTCACTTGTAACTTCTCCTTTCTCTCTCCCTGCGTGCATATCTGCGTGTGGTACTGAATTTGGATTCCTTGTGTCAGATGTCATTTATCTTATTAGAAATATCTTGTAACTATTACATTTGTTTGTTTTGAAGGTACATGGCCCTGGAGCTGACATAGACACCTTGTGTGTTGGGCCATCTTATGTGAATCGGGAGGTAATTTGTGATTTCTTTATTCCATTTTGGAACTGGTCTGCGTAGTTTAAATATGTACTGATGTGGACCTTTTCTTCGCCAGGAAGATTTCTTCTATGGACTCCACAATATTTTAGCCGAGATGGAAGAGGTTACGGAACTCCAACCAGTACCTGATGCTCATGTTCCTGTTATGAAATTTAAATTTGATGGAATATCAATAGATCTTCTTTATGCAAGCATTTCTCTTTTGGTCGTTCCTGATGTAAGTTTTCCTTTGAACTTTATGGTTAGTTTACATTTTACAATTTTTGGCCTCATAATTGTTTAGTTTAGTTTCTCGCTGACAATTTGAATTTCATCGATAATGGATGCATTGTTTGTTGTGAAACTACCTTTTTCTTTCTTCCTCGTCTTCTTGCTAAAACAAGGCAATGCAAATCAGTACTTTCTTTCTCCGTTTCCTTTTCACCCTGTTTCCTTCCTTTTCTTTCTTCCTCTTTGTACTGTTATCTTTTTTCTCCTACGCCATGCATATATCAAATTTAATTATTCTTTATGGAGACTGGTTTTTAAGTCATTAGACTTTGATGAATCATTCCTGCTCCTCTCAATAACTTCTGTGACCTTGAGTATGCATGTGTGTGTTCATCTGTGACTCATATCATGGTTTTAATTGTATTTCCCCTTTTACATGTCTTGCCTTCTTGTTTTTCTTCCTTTGTGTTATAGCTGGTGAGGTTACACAGACATGACTTTAAACTTGCATAAATTTTGTGTGTTTAGAAACTGTATTGTCCTCTCGCCACATTGTTTGTGCATCAAATTTTACATTGCTTAACCCTAACAAAAAGGTCAAGTAAGCCGTCATATTATAATACTTGGATTTGATTTGATTGGAGGGAAGATGGATAGGTAAGTAGGCATATATGTATTGTCTTTTCAATATACTCTTTTGCCATCGGACGATTTTACAAGGGATCAATATCCACCAATAATTTTTGTTATATATCGATCATGACGATCCTTATCTTTCTTAGACTAGTTTTCTTATAACTGATGAAGTGAAATAAACATGAACTGAAACCAACATTAAAATTTAACATGTCTTACTCCATCATGACGAAGTTTCATATTTTATGTAGTTCTATATTAGAGAACCATGCTCTGCACCTGTATATAATCAATATAGGGAAGATGGATAGTAGTATATGTATATTGCATTTAATTGAACGGAATATCAACTTTGGTAGTGCTATATTTATTTCTGACTAAATTCAGTGATGTGCAATGTTAACATGATTACGTTGCATGTAGCAATTTTTAAGCATTGTTGTACTTGATCACAAATTTACGGGCAGGATTTGGATATCTCCAATATGTCTGTTTTACATGAAATTGATGAGCCAACTGTGCGGAGTCTTAATGGCTGTCGGGTTGCAGACCAAATTCTTAAGCTTGTTCCAAATATTGAGGTGAACATATGCTTACATGGTCGACAGTAGTTTACTTTTGCTTGTACTCACGCAAGTTGATTTGATATTTTAATGCCTAATTATCTTATAATTTCTTTTAGCATTTCCGTACGACTCTGCGATGTCTAAAGTTGTGGGCTAAGAGACGTGGTGTTTATTCAAATGTAAGTTCCTTGTGTTTTAGCTCATCTCTCTCTCTTTTTTTTTTCCTCCATTTGCTCTGATTTCTGATATTTGCTATCTGTTGTCAATGACTTTGTTTTGTTCCCTAGGTGACCGGGTTTCTTGGCGGTGTCAATTGGGCTCTTCTTGTTGCTAGGGTTTGCCAATTTTATCCCAATGCAAATCCCAGTATGCTAGTGTCTCGCTTTTTCAGAGTTTATACACTATGGCGTTGGCCAAATCCTGTGATGCTTTGTGAAATAGAAGATGATGAACTTGGATTTTCTGTGTGGGATCCACGTAAACACCCTTGGGACCGCTGTCACCATATGCCAATTATAACACCTGCGTACCCATGCATGAATTCTAGCTACAATGTTTCAACAAGTACTCTCCGGGTTATGATGGAGCAATTCCAATTTGGTAATAAGATTTGCGAGGTAGCTAAATGAAGTCTGAAGCTGTTTGGTTGTGCAGTATCATACAATTATAGCTAGCTACAATTGTGCTTTCTTGTCCATATGCAGGATATTGAGCTGAACAAAGCTGAATGGAAAGCATTGTTTGAGCCTTACCTGTTTTTTGAAAGCTACAAGAACTATCTGCAAGTTGATATCATTGCTGCTGATTCTGATGACCTGCGTGCTTGGAAAGGCTGGGTTGAATCTCGTTTGAGGCAGCTGACTTTGATGGTAATATCTATTGTTCTGAATTATCCATTGTGATAGGGGGTTTGGTGATGTTTATACCGGAATTAACCTAAAGATAAAGATGCAGCAGATTTTCTTTCATATTCATGCTTTTTATCCAATGATTGCAGATAGAGCGGGATACCTATGGGAAATTACAGTGCCACCCTTATCCTCATGATTACGTAGATCATTCGAAGCAATGTGCTCATTGTGCCTTTTTCATGGGTTTGCAACGGAAACAAGGAGAAGTTATTCAGGAAGGTCAACAATTTGATATTCGCCAGACTGTCGACGAATTCAGGCATCAAATAAATATGTACATGTACTGGAAGCCTGGAATGGAAATATACGTTTCTCATGTTCGTAGAAAGCAGATCCCTGCTTATGTGTTCCCTGAGGGTTATAAACGCTGCCGACATCCAAGGCCAATGAGCCAACAGCAGCTTGACAAGGCTTCTAGTGAGGATGGTGAGGCTTGCAGGACTGGATCTGCCGAGAGACCCCTTAAAAGGAAAAAGGAGCTCGAAGAGATGGAGATGAAGCGAGAGAGTCTGGAAAAAAGACAATCTATTAGCCCTCAGAGTCGAGATTCAGCCTCCCCCAGCCTTCTTTGTTTAAGAAGTGCCAATGCATTGAAAGGATGTTCCATGATTGAATCTGTGACTATCAAAGAAGGGCCTGAATCATGCCAGCATATTAGTGGAATCACTCCACAACTGATCCCATGCTCTGAATCTAGTGGGGGCAAGATGCAACATCATGATCGGGATGCGGAGGTTAATACAAATATCACCATATCAAACCAAGGAATGCACAATGCAGAAAGTTCCAATGCTGGGTGCATTCCTACTGCTAATAATGATGGCAACACAGAAATCAATGATCAAGGGTTCTTACAGGGTGATATATGCAAGGCTAATTCAAAGCTCCTTTCGGATAGTGGACCCAAAAATGCTGCTGGTGTTTTTGAAGACGAATTAAGGGAGGAGTTAGAGGTTTTGGATTTAAGTTGTCTTTGCCCCTTATCTTTACTATTCATTTATCTTTTCAAATATCTTCTATTTAACTCTCTTGAATATTTAGGTTTGACAGAGATTGTTGCGACATTTTTCTGATCCTAGGATCCTTGAGCATGGTCATATTAGCTTAGTCTTAGGTTTCTTACTTGCACCACATTGATGTAATTATTTTGCACTGCTTTTGTTTCTATGAAGGTTAATGGACAGCATGGGATGGTGCTGAACTCTGGAGATGTAGTCGGCTCAGAACCTGTTCAGAAGACGGTGATGAGGCATGTTGATAGAAATTTGGAACTTGTGTATATTTAATTAATGTCGGCAGACTATTTTTGTCTTTATGCTGCTTTGTCTTGTTCTTTTTGCTGTTTCTATAGCAGGGTGAGTCTTACATCGAGTGCCTGAAGATTACAGGTCAATTGACATGGAACAGTGAAATAAATGCTGAGTTAAAACTTAAATGAGACAGAAAGCTAGCTACTCGGGTAAGTAATGTGTTCATCGCTGGCTTTCATTTGTTTCTGATTTTTCCAGGCCTTTGTCTGGACTTCCAATCTTCGAAGACAGGAAATTAAAGAGCAATAATCTGAAGAGCTCCCATGGTTGCTTGAATGCCTTGTATATAGTTTATAACTTTCTCTAAGCATGCTGTGGTATCAAAGTTGTTCAGCTTTTTATGCTCCTAAAAGAGACTGGGGACTGTATTACATTATTTAGGTACTATGTTTCCCATGTTGGTGGGTGCTGTGGGAGTATTTAAACTGACGGAAACTGTGTGAAGACATAGTGGATATAGATATGGATTTGGGTTGTAGTGTTTGTTGCGTTTAAGGAAGTTTTAACTTCGGTTTCTTGTACTTTTCCTAGACTTAAACTTTTGTAAATTGCTAGCCTGTAATGACATTTCGTCTCTCTTTTGTGCGTGCGCTCAATGAATGGTTGAACTCTGTGTGGGCAGATTCTAACAAATGTTGTCATATGAAATTACATTTCGGTAGTCTCTTAGGTCTCGTTTTTTGGACGTTTTAAGTGATTTTACCATGTAAGAAGTACTTTGTTATTTTTTATTGAAGGTACAGTGCTTGAGGATTCATTAGTGTAATTTATCATGACAATTTTCGCTGTTTTAGCCAATTTTTCATTGTTGCGTTACAAAAATTAAATTATATTGCATCTCTTTTTTAATGAAGATATGTTTAGTTACGTGAATTTGTATGTGTTTTTTTATTATTATATTTTTTCCATTACTCAATCCATGGATTTAGGGGGAAATCTTGAAATAATTAGATTCTAGAGGCATAAATGGTTTGGTTTGGGCAGCTTGTGATCTATTTCTAGATCATTGGGTCCTGAATGGATGGATAAATTGCTTTTGGAAAATATACGTACATCATCATTTACATAATCTTGTACGGATTGATAGAATGAGATTTTTTTTTCCTTTTTATTTGATTAATGAGGTTTTGATCCATTCAAATCTCGTGTTGTGCGAGTACTATGGATTTCTTCGACAATGAATTTGTTTGAACTAAGGCTATCATAGCATAGATTTTCCATGGAAAATTTTCCATCATTTGTCTTGTTTGATGGGCAAAGTTTTTCATAGAATTAATTTTCTTACTTTACTTCACATGCTTACAATTTCTTTGATTTTGTAGAAAATCTTTTCCAGTTTTTTTTTCTTGATAATTTTCATGCAAAACAAAGTCAAACGAATTGTATTCGGTATGAATTTTTTTATTTTTTTTTTGATAATTGTAATAAATTTTAGACCCAATAGTAGAAAAAATTATTACTTTAATAGACAATTTTCATAAAAAACGAAGCCAAACAGATATCAAACTTTCAATATTTTTCAAGTGGAAAATTATACTAATCAAGTACAATTAATTACAATTCTAGGCAATTCAATTTTCTGTAAAATATTTTCTTTCCATTTATTTTTCTAAAGTAGAAAATGAGTGGAAAGAAAATGTTTTACTGGGAATTGTAATTAATTATGTTTGATTGTTATAATTTTTCATGAAAAATATTGAAAGTTTGATATCCATTTGGTTTCGTTTTTTATGGAATTTGTCCATTAAAGTGATAATTTATTGTAGCATTGGATCTAAAATTTGTTTTAATTATAAAAAAAAATTACCATATCAAGTATCATTTGTTTGAGTTTATTTTGCATGAAAGTTGTCAATAAAAGTGAAATTTTTTTACCATTATATCTAGAATTTGTTCTCATTGCAAATGACAAAAAAAAGTGGAAAATATTTCCCACCAAATGGGTGGGAAAATAAAATTAAGTTTTTGTGCATCAAATGATTATACGTAAAAAAAAGTGAAAAATATTTTATCAGAAAAATTTGTGCAATCAAACACTCTTAATTGGCTAAAATTAAAAAATATTTTCTTTTTTCACCTATTTTCTAGACTATCAAACGTACCTCAGTATCAAAATGGGTTT
>CAIGRF010109483.1:0-31236 GCA_903798235.1 Fraxinus ornus | reverse complement strand
TCACAAGAAACCAACACAACCCAACTCTATTTCACGCCTGAGAGTTACTCCAGAATCTCACAATAACAAGCTCAATACACAGTTAATACCAAGGGGAGGAGATGAAGCAGCGAGCTTCAACAAAAGGAAGAAAAAACGAGACCAGAGAGTGTAAGAGAGAAAGAAAAGTACCAATGAGAGAGAGAAAGTCTTATTCTTGCAAAGTGTAAGAGACCCACGTGAATCACCTACCAAAAAGTCAAGCCAAGTATAAAATATCTCAAAAGGTGAAATCCTAGTCATCCACTATATCAATGGCCACAAATAGTCAAGGTAGTGCAACCGTGTCAAAGCATAAGCCCAATAACTTATGTGAACTATTAAGCCCACAAATCTCATATTGTGCAGTCCTCTTGATAATATGTACTAAACATGCATTTAGAGTATGAAGAGGATGCTGAGACAAGATGTGTGGTCCTACAAAAATGGACAAAATAAGAAATGAAATGTGTACAGTGAAGTGGAGGTGGCTTAGGGACGGAATGACTTAGGTAGTTGGGATGTCGAGATGTTTTTGTTCATCAGAGTGATAGAATCTAGGTAGAGCAAGCAGCAGGTGGTAGATCAAAACTATAATCTAGTTTAGATATTCGAGTAGATCTAGTGAAGAAATGAGCCAATTTTATTTCCATGAAAAAAAAAGGAAAAAGATGGATTTGCTTGCTTCCGCACGAGTAGTGGTGGGCGAAACGGAAGCAATAATGTCGAATGAAGAAAAGGAAAGAAAAAAAATTTAAACTA
Organism: Fraxinus ornus; assembly: GCA_903798235.1. Lineage (NCBI taxonomy): Eukaryota > Viridiplantae > Streptophyta > Magnoliopsida > Lamiales > Oleaceae > Fraxinus > Fraxinus ornus. The sequence continues at coordinate 30,456 of CAIGRF010109483.1, read as the reverse complement.
GAAGTTACTAACTTGAAATCCAATTCTAAAATATAAAATTCAATGAACCACAAGGAGCGGCGAAAAAAATAATAATAATAATAATCAAATCTTTTGGGAGGAAAGTTTAATTTGTTGTTTCATAAGATATCATTACACATCACGCCATAACATAAACCTGTTTTCCTACTGTAGAAAGTTTCTCTTACACCATTTGGGGATGCAATGTTGATTCATACCAACACGTGTATGCATAGATGTGTTCATAGATATATATGGTGTGAATTTGTATGATTGTCATTTCTTTTTTATGTTTATGTACAATACTAAAATATATATGTGGAAATAAATTGTATAGTGAGAATGAAAAGTTGATTTAATGTTCAAAATAATAAAAATATTATTTAATTGATCGTTTTGGAATCCATTCAGGTTCGCTAAATGACTGAGCTAAGTTGCATAAGAAATAATATGTTTTATTTGTGATCGCTTGAAAAAATTATAATCTTTTTTTAGTTCGATTGAGTAAAGAAACCGACATTTTGCATTCAAATAATTTTGCTGGAGTTCCATTGAAACTTTAACTGCTCGAATATTTTCTTCATTTGCTGCTAAACTCAGAAAAACATTTTTGGATTTCATCTAGTTTAAAAACATCTAGAGCTTCATGTAAACAATGGCAATTCACTTCTCTTTAAATCAAACTATAGATCAGTTCTTGTAAACTTAAATAAATTCTGGCACTCTTATTCGATGGACAAAGGGCTTTTCCATAAGTGACTGTAATCTGTAATTCTCTTTTCTCAAGCTCATTCCACTTCTTATATATATATAAACTTCATGAGCTTAAATTAGTTTAATGTGAACCTCAAATTGCAAGTCTATTGAAGATTTCTATATAATCTTTTTTTTTTTTTAAAAAAAATTTGCACCTACCTGGTAATCCCGTAAATGCCCTATCGATTATGAGAGGTAATTGTAGTTCAGAAATCTTACTTTTATCGTGTTTTTTTTTTTGAGTTATATTTTGTTACTCCTGGCTGTTTCCCAATGGATATCTTAATTTAATGATGTGCATTACGCCAAACAGTAAAAAGCCCTTCTCAGCCATTTTCTTCTGCCTCGTTCCTTTTTATTTTCTTCTCGTTTGAGGTTGTTACAGTTAAAATTTGCATTTGTTATCTAATAGATCATTGTATAAAATATCTGCATTTGCCATGGCAAGAATTGCAGCATCCTCAATTTTAGCAAACACTTTATATATATATATATATTGGATTGGTTAGGAACTTTTCCATATAATGATTGTGAAACCAATCACTCGAAAATTTTCACTATAGCCTTAACACTGCTATTATTTTGTAAGTCATACATAAGGATATGCGTTATTTGTCGCGGATAGGTTGGCCAAGATATCATAGCTGAACTGACAAAAGCCTTGCAAAGAAAGGGTGTTGAAATGCGGGTTGCTGCACTGGTAAGCATGTTTTCACCAATCCTGGTGATGAACATAATTTGTAATGTCAGCATGTTTGGCTAAGCTTAAAAGGAAGTTAAAGTTTGAGTTGCTTCCAATTTCCATCTTTGACCTATAAAAACATATTTGTTAAAAACTTACTACTTAAATTAAATGGTTTAAGCTTTGCCAAGCTTTATCCGTTAAGAATGTTGTGCTTTATCCGTTACTACTAGAGGATTTGATGTTAAGAATGTTGTGCTTTATCCGTTATGTTTTAATAGAGGTATGTGAAATTGATCTCCTGCCCCAGTGGGCAGGTTTTTTTCCTGCCCATTGGGGGCAGAAGATCAGGCCTGGGGTGAATGATACAATTGGAACACTAGCTGGAGGTAGATAAAATAACTATTTTTTCTTTAAAGAAGTCAGGACAATGTCAATATGTCATTGAAGTAAATATTTCATAATGCAGGTTATCAATATGGAATGGGGGAACTTTAGTTCATTGAATCTTCCATTGACGGAGTATGACCATTCGATGGATGTCGAAAGTTTAAATCCCAGTGAACAGGTTATTATTTACACATGATTCGTGTTCGTTGTATAGTATTAAATAGGACTCGACACTATAACGATGAATTTTATTTTTTTGTTTCTTACATAATATTGTGAACACCCTTAAAACAGCCTGGCGACCTTTTAAAATTAGTGATATCGGTTTCCTGGACCAGAAAAAGGTGTACTCCGTCTGATCGATATCATTAATTATTGTTACAGATATTTGAGAAGATAACTTCTGGCATGTACTTGGGAGAAATTCTGCGCTGAGTTCTACTCAAGATGGCTGAAGAAGCTGCATTTTTTGGGGATGAAGTTCCTGCAAAACTTAAAATTTCATTAGTATTGAGGTATTCCCTGAAGATAGTTGATACTCTTACGATTTATTAAGCTAATTGCCTCACTCTTATTCTATAAACGGATGTCTGTTTAACTGCTTTGATCCTTGTCCATCACCTCCTTATTCATATTTATTTTCCACTTGCAGCTTTTCCGAGTTTATTTTCTACACTTTGATGTTACATATGGAGTCTATATTGGAATAGAAGTTAAATTCTGAGCTCCTTCACTTCCAGATATATCTAATACCTCCCTCAAAAAGAGGAAAACCGTAGTCAAGCTCTGCAATATTGTTGCCAGATAAAATGGTCATTGCCATGGATGGTGGATTTTACGAACACTACTTGTAGTATAGAAAGTGCTTGGAGGATACGTTGTGTGAGCTAGTAGGAGAATAGACTGCATCAAGCATTGTAGCACTGCAGTGATGGCTCGGGCATTGGTGCTGCTCTCCTTGCAGCCTCTCACTCCCTTTACCTCGAAGACAAGTTTTCAAAGAAAGAAAAAAAGCAACTTATCTTGAGTTTACCTGCCATTCATAATTCAATGCTATTCTTTTTGTCAACGGTAGTTTCTATTCGCCCTCCAAATATTTTCTTTTAGATTTTTCAAGCCATTAATGTTATGCCCAAATTTCATAGTTTAGGATTGATACTACATTAAATGTAAATGTGACAACCTAGGAGCTGCCTCTGGTTGGATGCCAATTTTGCCTCATAAAATTTTATTCCTAAAACCAAGTTAATGACAATAAATTTGATAATTGAGTGAATCTTACATTGTTTCTAGTTGTGCTAGTCTTAGGTTTGCAGCCTCCGCTTTTAAGACAGTCGACTGTATTGAACTAGATAAGACCACGTTCATAATTTGTCAATTATCATATCCAATCCGAGTACCTCTAGACCAAGATTCAAGAAATTCCGGATATAAGAAAACAGCAATAAACACCTTAAAATATACTACACGAAGAAAACTTGTGCAACCATATATGCAACCTCTTCCTCTCCACAAGAAGGAAAGGTCGAAAATTTTAGGGGGAGGGGTACTGCATTCTCAGAAATGCAATTACAATGTAGTTCAAATATTGCTACAGATAACCAATTTTCTTGGTTTAACATAGAAATTGTTTCTAGAAGTCAAGAATAAACACAAAACAGTCTCCCTGAAATCATTATATCGGGCTCGTTTTGCATCCGTCGTTCTGTATCATTTCGTGAACTATGAAGAGAGCTTTTCGTGTTTCTTCCCACCTGCAAAGAACAATGATCTTATCTGATTAGAACTATATATCTCGTAGTGGCATGTTTGGTAAGAACATAATTGGATTAAGGGGAATAAAGCTAATATCTTGTCTATTGTGTAGTCTAGTATTGTCAAGTACAGCATATCACATATTGCCTAACAAAATTGATTATAAACTCACGGTAGAGTGTAGGGAGTTCAGAGCTTTTCAGTACTCGCAATCTCTTCACACTTAAAAGGAACATGCTGCCAAACACATTAAGAAAACAGATTATAAGTTAGAAATGTACAATATTATTGCAAGATAAATGTATAGAACAAGACACTTAGTTTTAGGAATTTTAGGTTCCAAAACAGCCTAAGCCAAGGGGAAGAATAATAATATGGTCAGATCCAGAGAGATGAGAGGATGCTTACTGCCAAGGAACATCTCCAATAAGCAGCCTGTCCCCTTCATTATCTTCATACACTAAGGTATATTCTCCGCTTCCATCCAATAAACCCGTAATCGCTTTCCCTCCATCTTTCTTGTTCTTGATTCCACCAGTCGAAAAATTGCTTTGAGCTACACACAAACGAAAAACAAAGTCGAGCAATCAAATATCTTTCAATATAGATTACATCAAATCTTTTGTACCCAATCTTTTGGCCATTACATATAGAAGTGAAATGGTTATAAGCAGTCTACAGACAAATTAGAAATCTGCCAGCCTCAATGAATTATATTATGATAGAATCATTGGGAAAAAATTATGAATTATGCATGGATAACCTGCAAGAAGGCCTCTAAAGAGATCATCAACAGCAGAGGAGAGCTTTTCATAACTGTCATGTTCTTTAAGATCAACTTTTCTTCCGATGGGAACTCCATCCATGTTGATCTTCACAAGCAAACTTTTAGTGGGATTTTCAATAGCTTTTTCACTTGAAATTTTGCTACCAGCCACATTCTGCGACTCGGAGACGAGTTTAGAAGAATTACCGCTTGCAAAATTCTTTCTAAACGAACGAATAGGAGGCCATCCCACTACCGGTGTAGGAGCAGTTCTATTGTTCGCCGACAGAAAATAACTCAAGTTAGTTTTAAGAAACTAAACACATATATAGCTTCATCAACGTCATAAACAAACTAGCTTTGTTCCTAATATATTTAGAGTCCACTACATGAATCCTCTGTGCTCATTCATTGATAAAAATCAATTTACAGAAAACAGAGGGTGACTTAGCCTATATACAATATATGATGGAATGTTTGTACAACTTTACACACAAAAACACAGCTCAGATAAAACACGTAACAGTTTAATACAGCAAATTATCAGCAGCAGCTAAGAACTTCTATAAATATTATGCTGATGAATATAGACTATTATAAGAACATATAAAAGGCCCTCTAATATCAAGAAATAGAAAAGAAGTTAAAATTTTGGTACTTGGTAGTAAATAGATCGAGATGGACATAAAAGAAACTGAAAAAGAAATGCATGGACCACAACATATGAGTAAAAAATCAGTGAATATAACTCTGTTCACGAGAAAAAAACAATCAAAAGAGGCTAAAGAAAAGCTGAGGCACCTTTTCTGAGCACTGCTGCAGCTAGGCACAGCTGTATTAGCTGCTGAAAATGTCTTCTTTTCTGCTATAGTACAATTGGGCTGTGAGGATTCCTTCAGCTGGCCATGTGCTTGAGATTTCACTTGGTAGCCTGAAGAAGACGACCATGGAGAGAAATAACTAACAGTGTTGTTATTTTTTATGGTCCAGTCTCCATTTGGTGGACCAAGCCTTAACTCAAGCTGGTTTTCCTCTGAAGATCCATGGCCTGTTTGTTTAATTTCTCCACTCTTTGTAAGCCATTCTTTCTTTTTTGGGATCAAATCTAGTAACTGAGGACACCCTTCACCTTTTCTTGAATAACCCTCCATTTTTTTCACGATAATATTAAACTAAAAGGAACTATTTTTCAAGAATCTCAGCTCAGTGATATGTAACAGCACAGAGTTCTTGCTGCAAAAGAGGAAAAAATTGTATACACGTATTAGGCCTTTGATCAGTCTGAGATTACACAGCTTCAACTTTTAGACCAGGTGATGGAAGAGGCGGAACACAAAAGAAGGGAAGTGTAAAGATAAAGGAAAGGACTTACCACATAAGAGAATCAAGAATTGCCCACATACTCAAATCTCATCAAATCCAAGGTTTATTTGCTCCAAAACGTTAAAACTCAACCACTGGAAACTCAAGAAAATCTTGAAAACCCACCAGAGAGAGAACAGAAAACAGAAATATAAAAACCCCAGACAGGAACCACACAAACAAAGAAAATCTCAAAGAAGAAAAAAGCAGAGATTATAAGCTATTATGTCTTCTGGATTGTATTCTATCTTTTATGGCTTATTCTTTTAGCACGCTTAGAACGAGAATACTCTCTCTCTAACAAATATATAAACAAACACAGGTGTGGAAAATTTCACTCAAAGGACCCTCAAAACAGGAAACCAAATTAGAGAACAATGCACGCAACCACACGCCCCCCAAAGTGATACTGTTGTTCAGCTCAAGAAGTAAAGCATGCTGACCACTCTCTCTCTAGAAAATACAGATACACATGTAGTGAGAGAGAATGTGTGTCTAGTATACATATATTTTCATATATCTATTGTGTATCTATTGCCGTAATTAGCAACACTCCCCTAAAAACATCCCCCTTTGCTCAAATTGCGTCTATGCTAAAGAGACATAAAGTGAAGCTAAGATTATAAAAGAATGATTCAGTGAGTAGCTTGTACCAATGAAATTCCTTAAATTAAATTTAGTTAATCAAGATTTTAGAGTATCTTTGATGATTAAAATCGAAAAACTAATTGTTATTGTTAACTTTTATTAGACGAATGAGACTCAATAACGGCTATATTTTCAATTTTAATTGAATTAAAATTGTACCAAACAAGCTCTTAAAGTTGTAACACATTATTTGAAGTGAAAAATAATATTTTTGAGAAATGTGTAGTTATTATGAATTCATGTTTAAAAATATTTTTTTAAAAAAAATGTGTAATTAAAAATGAGTTTAATTAAAAATGATTTTCAAAGGTGGAATGTGGACTTACCTATTTGGGATTTTTCTTTTTCGTTGATTTTGAACGGTTTTGGTTGCATCGTTTATGAAAGGTTGAAAAAATAGACACTTGCTAGTTTTTTTATTTTTTGGACATTGATTTTGAGAGGTTTAAAAATTACACAAAAGCAGTGTAGTATAATTTTTTACCGTTTCTCTCACCTCACTTAATTGGTGGGTTTTGACCGTTTCATGTATTCTGTTCTAATTTGACATTTTATAAAATATTATTTTCAACCAACATATTTTATTCTAAACTAACTTATAAATAAAAATGCATTAACAAAAAATGATTTATAGTTAAAAAGGTTATTTATAAGTGAAAAATTATTTATAAGATAATGTTCACTTTTGTGCAAAAATTTGCTTATTAAGCAAAAATACTATTATAAAGACATAAAATTACTTATAAAATATAAAGAAGTTACTAATGAGTGACCAATTCACTTATGTGTGGAAATTATTTAAAATTATAAAATTAACTTATAATTATAAAATTTACTTATAAGTAAAAAAATACTAACTTAAAATTTAATTATAAATAAGCATTTAATTTTTTATGTTAAATTTTAACTTCCATGTAAAGAAAATTACGAGTTGATGTCACAAATTGTGATTGAAGTTCAAAATTTTGAATTTGACGATAAAGTTTTTTTTTTACTTATTTAGATACTAAAGATGAATAAAATTACACAATTAGATTACTCTTGTAGCAGCATCAACTCCAGATTCGATGTTGGCATAATTGGGTCCATGTCTTGAAATTATAGATATTCAAAATAAAATGTGATTCTTTGGCCAAAATGTCATAAATTGCTCATTTTAACCCTAATTCAACTTTTTCATCTTTAATAAACACAAAAAGGTCTCATCGACGGAGCTAAAATAGGTCAACAAAAGGAATCGATTGCTTTAATTGCCCTTAGACATGAATGTTAATCAAGTTAACAACAAGCAAATTATGTAGCGGTATTTGGCTTTAAGGTCCGAATGGACGTAATTATACTTTAATGATCGATTTGCATTTTGCTTGAACTCCAGTGACCATTAATAAAATTTAACTCTTAACCCATATGGTTATATTCTTTAATAAACAAATACTTTAAATCGATAGTCAAAAGTTTAAGAAGATACAATTTAGGTGAACTTATTTTCTTGAAATTACGTTTTAAGTTATTTCTTTTCTGAAGAAACACTGTATAACATGCTCTTAAACTTCTAATTTTCATTTACTTTGATACTATGTTGAATCATTTCATGTATTCATATGCTTTCACTTTGGCTTGCCGCCTTGTCGTCCACAATCCATGCGGGTACGAGCGAAGATATTAAATGGCCGCTTCCTTGGTAACGCCCAAAACAAAATATGCTACAATTAAAGGATCTTTATGCCAAAGGGAAGTTTGCTCAATTGGTCACTGACCTATGGTGTATGCGTGATTCTGGTCCCTCCTTTTTTCTTGACACGAACATCCTCAACCCATAGGTTATGTGTACATACGGTCCATTTTCAAGAAATCTATCCAATATGGCAGTCAATATTGCATTTGCCACTCACGTGGATTAAATTGAAGGGGCAACATTGTCCTACCAATCGACCGCTGAGATATTCACAACAATTTTTTTCTAGAAAGAGTGATGTTGAAATGATCAAGATTCAGGACGTTGAACATTGCATTGATATGGTAATGTGGCTATAATGCCCTTGGTTGAATCCAGAAGTTATGTAATGCACAGGGGCAGCCTAGAAAAAACTATTTTAGTCCAGTTGGTAGGTTTTGTTGTTTCCTTAAATGTCAAACAAATCAATGGGAGCGCGCTAAAATGTGCCAAAAACCAGATTAATATACCTAATTTGTTTCACCTAATTGATTGTCACACTACATAATCTCTGCTGAAAGTCAAAATAAATTAAATTTTTCACACGTGTGGATGTTGTTCTATGTGATAAATATTGACAACGATGGTAGTTCGTAGCTAGGCTATGTCAATAAGGTTGGTTTGTGTCTTCATCAATCAAGTTTACAATTTTTTTATTGTTAATTTTCTTTAGTTTTTGTTAGATGCCCCTAGTTTGTAGCTTCATTAAATCAAAAAGCTCGATTCTTGTATCAATGATAAATAGATATTGCGCTCGTCTTCATTATACATTTTTGAGTAATGAATATCGTAATACTTGTGAATTTTATAAAATAATATATTTGATTTTAATTTAATTTAAGTCGAGCCAACAATGAAATTCAATTCAAAAAAGTTAGCGCTCCTTTGATTCTATTAAAATTATAATTTACTGTTTTCTCTCTTTTTATCAATCACACATTCTTAAAAAAAAAAAAACGTTATCCCATAAATTATAATTACAAATAATGGGGGCTAAACGAGAGCTTAATTTAAGCCTCTGTTTGACACACATTAATATTTTCATTCTCATTCTTCTACTCATTTTCAACCACACATTTTTCAATAAAATAATATTTTCCATCACATCAATAACTTTTTCTTCTTTTTCAACCACATATTCTTCATCACATCACTTCAAAAAAATGCATTCTCTCATTTTAATATGTACCAAACACATTCCAAGGCATGTTTGGATCAGATTAAAATATGATTTTAATTTAAGTCAAAGTCAAACAATCAATATCAACCTCATATTTCTTAAGTCCTCCATCTTTTCAACCACACATTTCAAAAACTTATATCATAATCCATTAAAAATTTAATTTTAATTAACACTAAATACCCTCTTAATCGAAAAAATAACCATCGGGATTTGTGGTCGGCTCAGGTTGGATACTGGGAGACGCCACCCTCACAAGCTGACCGTAGTTTGTGAAACGTGTTAGTATCATAAGTGGTTGCTTTTGAGTGGGCCCTTTTAGCTTGTGGCGGCGCGTGGGAGGTCTGTGATTCTTTTTTGTGCTTTTGGCCTCCGACCACCCAACACTCGATTGTGAAGTCGGCGGATTAATATTGCACTTGTGTTATTTTTTGCAACACCCACCGGCGACAGTGACGCGTGAAGCGAGTGGAGTTGAAGTCTATGGGCTTTTCTTTTCCTCATTCTGGTAAATTTCATCAGTGGTCACTCAAGTTCCATCAAATTCTCAATTAATAAATATTTTAGCTTAATTTCACAATTTTGTCAGTTGGTCTCTCAAATTAATGGAACACAAGTAACTTTTACTTGCTAACGAGCAATAAGTACAATTTTAGTGAAATAAATATCAGCCATCATATAATCAATTCTTGTCATTGATCTTTACCGACCTAATTTCGTTGAACAGAGTTATTTGATTGAAATCAAATTAAAATGCAGTTACCCAATTAAATAAAATTGAAGTACATTCCCTTAATTGATTAAATAAAAATATAATTGCCATAAAACGAAATTTGTTTCCATAACACATACTCGTGGATCTAATTTCAAAAAGGTCGAAACTCTAAAGACCCTAAAAAAAAGTTATTGACACGTAAATATTATATTTTGTAAGGATGAGGAAGTTCAAATGTGTTTATCACGCACTCACTTGTTCTCGTCGAGGTATAACCTTAGTTTTATCTTAGCGTTGAATCCAATACTTCAATATCTAAAGTGATCCACGTCGTACACATAGCCTCTGTTTGGTACACATTAAAATTTTCATTTTCATTATTCTACTCATTTTTAGTTACACATTCTTCAATAAAATAATATTTTTCATCACATCAATAATTTTTCATTCTTTTACAAACACACATTTTTCATCAATTTACTATTTTAGAATACATTCTTAAAAAATAACGTGACTCAAAGACGCTCTTAACAAGAGATGATGCAAATGAAAACGGGACAAATCGTACGGTGGTAAATCAATTAATGTGTTTAATTCTTTTTCTTTTTAATTTTAAAAGATGGGGATGTTGGGGGGCAACTCGTGATCTTAAGGTCAAATCAAAAGAGCATTTTGGGAGGATTGCAGGAGTCGTACATATAATGATTCTTTGTCTTAACATTTCATGTTTTTATGGCAAGTTGGACAAAGCGCACCACACCAAAAAAATAAAAAATGCTTATCCGGTATATGCCGCGTTATAAGAATTGAATCGAATTTATGAACATGTTTGGTAAAAATTTTATTCGGTTATAAGTTACGATTTTTATGAGCCACGTAGATAGAGAATATGAAAAAATTGTGAATTTCATTATAGTTTGATCAACCTATAAGTGATTATAAACTTTATCAAACATGCACTGCATGTTCGATCCTCAATCTTTTTGTGAATAAGCTCAATCGCGTAAACATACTTTAGAAGTTTAGATGGCGTGCAATGAAGGATGCTAATCTAGGTCACACGTCTTCTTGAAATCTTCTGTTTGGCATGACCTTTTTAAAAGTAAAAAATGACTTTTAAGATTAAGAAGTCGTTTTTGAATATTTTAGATAAAAATTTGAAAGTATTTTATCTGATTAGAAAAGCTATTGACTTTTAAAATAAATCAACCCAATGTGATTTTTTTACTAAGTTCTTCTAAAGAAAATAGAATTGGAAGCAAAAGTTATTCTTAACGGATTCTTAAAATGTCGTAGTCACCTACGAATATTAACGATAAATGTCATTTAGAGAGCAAAGTAAAGACATTAGTGTGAAATAAGTGAAACGAGACTAAGTAGATGATAGTCGGAACACAATATATTGCGCGTCTATGTCATAAACAAACATATTGGTGGGTAGGCTGTATGCATATAATCATGCTATAGAAATTAATAGATATTCCGGTTCCTCCTTGGCCATTTTTGCAAGTTGGCAGGGCACGAAGATTGGAACAGAACATTGCGTGCTTATAGATAAGAGGCTGCCTCACCTTTTTCTAGAATGCAATTTTTCCACGTTTTCAACATCATTATCCCAATCAAAACATTGGTGCTCTCATTGAAATTAAATGCTCAAAGTTCACCTTTTATCATCCAAAATCTCTTGCTTTTGCCTTTCAATTATTTCCCCCTTTTTCACTTATTGCTTGTTAGAATACTTCATGTCATAGTATTTTATTCGATTAAGGTTCACAAATAGACTTCATTTATTGATTCACTTTCAAGATTTTCAAGAATGTGTGAAATAATAAATTCTACTCTTTATGCTCTTGTGACTCCAATACTCAAATTCTTTGCCTATATTGATAGTGGAAGACTGTGAATTCTTCCGAAGTATCATTCATGCGAGAAAACATGTATTCCTCGTAATGATGTGAAAAAAAGACTATGGAAGTTCGATTGCTTTCCTACCCCACCACCCAAAAGGAAAATTCTTCCTACGGCCCTCTTCTCTCTTTAAAAGTTAATCGGCTATTCAGATGCATGTCGGATTGCTTATTTTTTTATTAAACGTCTGTTACGTGTATACTTTGTTCATAAGTGAAGGCCATAGAGACTTAACTTGAGCATTTGTCTAATTTTTATTAAAAGTCTGTTACGTGTATACTTTTTTCATAAGTGAAGGCCATAGAGACTTAACTTGAGCATTTGTCTAACTTCGATATCATGTTACACATTTCACTTGGCCTCTACTTGGTTTTGATAAAAAAAAAAAAAAAAAATTACGATTTTTAGTAGATTTTTGATAAAAGTATATAAAATGTGTGGTGGAAAAGTTGATAAAAATTGTAAGTCCCGTGAAATGTATGATTGAAAATGAGTTAGAAAATTCTCATAGCAAGTAATATGGTCTAAAGATTCGACTCTAGACATCAAACTATCATACAGTCCTTTTTTACTAAATTTAAAAATTAGATAAAATGTTATTCCGGTAAACATATGTAGTCATTCCTTGATCGAGTCAGATAAAACTCTTTTCATGTGTTAATACAGTGAAAACATTTTACAATTGGAGATATGGGTGCAGTGATGCAATGACCATGATGAAACCTTCAAAGGTATGTTGCAAATTGCACTTTAGTGGTAAAGTTTCGACATCAACTCTTATTTTCAGCATTTGTTCCAATTCAAAACATGCAGCCATGATGTTTTTGCAACCAATCCAAAGGGTAAGTTGTATGTGTTTGTACTATGTAATTTGCTAGATTACAAGAACGACCATTGCCGTCATGCAAAGATGTGATTTGCCAAGCTGGGAAAACAAGGATGAGTCCAGAATTTGGACCTAACCATTAACTTCAAAGCGATGAATCCCAACTAAAGTAGGAGAGAGTTACATTCTTTTTCTTTGAAATTTATTATAATATTTTTTTAACCTACGTGGATTGACCTCACATGACGTAACATGGGCTATGGCCTAGGTAGGTGCATCATCTAGGGTCATCTAAATTTTCAATGGCGTGACATAAGAAAAATGATAGATTCTGGTAAGTTCATAGCGAAAAAATACTGTGGTACAAGCACGAGCACGCGGCACTCTCTAAACATCTATATCACCTCCAAGCATATAAATTCACTGGCTTCATATAGTGGACTGGATGAAACTAGGAACTTCAATCATATATCTCTATAGGCATAATTTCTACTTTAGAAGCCAAGCAAGTTCTGTGGGCCCAATTCCTACTTTAGAAGCCCCCAATTCCAATTGGCCCAATATGTACTTTAATAGCCCCCAATTTCAATTGGACCAATTCCTAATTTAGAAGCCCAGTGACTTCTACTGACCTAATCTTTTGGCCTAATTCCTACTTTAGAAGCGTAGCAAGTTCTATTGGCCCAATTCTACATTTGAAGCCCAGCAAGTACTCTTCGCTGTGTCCTTCATCTTGCTCTTGCTCGATAAAGTTTACGATTGATAATGACAAAAAAATAAATTAAACTATCATTTAATATCTCTTGCCAATCAATTTTATGGTACACCTTCACAATCATTCGTTACTATAGGTGTATATACTTGGATTCATTCCGATATCAAGTTTTTTAGGACTCGAACCAACTTGGTCCAATTTTGTTATTTTCAAAACTTTAAGGCTTAAACCCGTTCGAAAATGGTATGTCAATAAATATTTTATATTTACTTAAAAAGTAAAAAGAAAAAGAAAATAGACACGATTCTTAGTTTCACTAATAGAATCAATAATCATATTAAATTGATATGTTCAATTTTTAAATAAAACTAAATTCAACTTTAATTTCTCTTAAATCAGATAGAATCGGCTCATTACGTAATTAAGTAGCTTATTAGTTAAGCAAAAATGGAAAAAGAGAATACGAAAAGAAATGGATGTATTTGCAGCTTTTGGCAAATGGTAGGGACTAAGGACAAGGATATAAATAAGATAAGGGCCCCCTTTGGAATATTTTTTTTATTAACTGAGAAAGGATTACTCCTTTATTATTTTGGTTGCATTATGATGAAAGTCCATTTGAAAGTGATTTGTTTGGATAATAAGTAGTGTTTGTGACGTCTTTGTAATTATTTGTTGGTGTAACATAATCTTATGCCTATTACCAAACAGACCTTAGCAGAATCCAATAACTGATCAACGTGACTTAGACATCTGACCATACAATCTTTGTCGCGGATATACATTTCCTAAGTTGTCCAAACTCACTTTTCTGTACAAATCATAATAATAATAAATTCAACACAATTCAAGGTCATTCGAAATGTAGCAAGCAGTACTCGAGTTTTCGACCCATCAAACTATGTACTTTCTCCCGACCCCTTCGAGTTATATGTTTATATATGTATTTAGAACATTGCTAGCGGTACATTTGGATGTACATCACGGAGTACACCCCCCTCACATGGGTGAGGGGTCCACTCAAATATTTTATTCGAGTGGATCCCTCCATGTGAGGGAATGTAGACCTTAATGTACACTTTTTGATGTACATCTAGCATTTTTCATGTATTTAACCATTCGTTGAGTAGTCGAAAATTATTGATGATTTTTTGAAGGGGGTTAAAAATGTGGGGCCTATAATCAGGTGTCCTCATCTTACATTTTCTTGGCAAATTGTGCTTTCCTTGTTCCCAAAACAAAGCCAGTCCTCATGCATTAGCATTTATTCCCTACTATCGCATTGTCCTTTTCACAAATACCAATAGTCCATACTCCATGAACAACTTGGAAAATAATGGTGCTTACTTTATTTAACTTAATAATGTGAAATATTTATCTATTTAAATATGAATTTGTGTCACAGATTAAGAAATGGTAGTTAGTATAATTAGAGTACTAAATTTTACTATGTTTTTCCATCTATACCCTTTATCCCTTATCTAGGTAATTGGTGCCTATTATACCAAGATGTATTAAATAAGGGTATATGTGGAAATGAAAAATTTAATACATGCTTAAAATGAAAATATGACTATCTTTTTGGGACGGATAAAAATAATATACAGGACTATCTTTTTGGGACGAAGTGAGTACCATAATCTTGTTTTGTAGTAAATGAACTAGATTGTTTAACAATTCCCAAGTTGGCTTGTGGCCTTTTCTCCATCAAATGGCTGTCACACTCTCTCCTTTTTTAACTGGCATAGTAGTTGTCAGTAGGTAATCACTCTTCCAGATTTTAAGCAAAAAATGCCCTGTTTCCCAACAAGTTTCACTCCAAAATTCCCCAACATTCCGTTTTTGATAGCATAAATTTTTCTGGATAGTTTTCATTAGAGATTGAAGCCTTCCAGTGGATGCATCAAAGGTTTTTGTTAAAATGGTTCATAGAAGAGGAACGCCAATCTTGATCATTTTGCCACTGCTACTTACACTCCAAGTACTTATTTTCTGCTTATCCGAAGAATATCCAACTCCACTTAACTGTACAGACACCACACGCCTATGCACATCTTTCTTAGCCTTCAAGCCCACCTCAAAACAGACTCTACCAGTGATCCAAAGTATGTTTGATGTATTGCCACAAGACATAACCATCGAGGGAAATGGCAGAGACTATATTTTCATAAAAAAGAACTGTTCTTGTGCTTCACGTTTACACAAATACTTGAGCAATACTACTTTTACTGTGAGGGAGAATAATGGGTCTGTGTATGATTTGGTGATGGAGGCCTATGATGGGTTGGCTTATTTTTCTACAAATTTTACCAGAAAGGCAAGGAAAGGTGCTGTGGTTTCATTGAGGATCATGTGTGGCTGTTCGAGTGGGCTGTGGAATTACTTGATGAGTTATGTTATGAGAGATGAGGATAGTGTGGCATCTTTGGCTAGTAGGTTTGGGGTTAGTATGGATAGTATTGAGACTGTAAATGGAATCTCTAATCCAGACAATGTAACTGTTGGGGCACTATACTACATACCACTAAATTCAGGTAATTTCCGTTAATCTTTTAAGACGTACCACTTCATGCTTCCCTTCCTTCAGTTTTTCTGACGATATTTGGTTCAAAGTTGGATTTATGGGATAGATTGTTCAGATAGGATTTTTTTTTTCCCCCTTGTAAACTTTAGCATAAATTGGTCTTTTTCTGTTGGATAATTTTTTCTGTTTACTGAGAAGTGAAGGAGGAACTTTCTAGTGTTGTTCGTTTGTTGGCAAAGATGTTGATGACTGAATAACAATGCACGCTGGTCAAATATGATGTTGGGATCTTTCTACAAATTATATCGTGCATCTACCTACGTGCCTTGGGATAATGACAAGCACATAATTTATCGCGTATATGAGTTGCAAAGAAGCTATTTCCATGCTAAAGTATAAGTTTTGGTTATTGAATATGAATGACATGAAGTTGCGTTGCTAAGTTGAGAATCTTTGTTTAGTCCATGGGAACCTTTTGAAGAAAATTGGAAAAGAGAAAAAGAAGAATAAAGAGGACTAGAATAAGATGGGTAGTATCTAGACAGTATATGTGTTTTCAATTTGACTATGATAGAAGTCAAGTTTGGCCAAGACATTGGTCTAAAAATTAATATTAACTCTTCTTTTCAAATTGTCATTCTTGGTAAATAGTACTTTCAGATTCTGTTATTAAATCTTACAAAAATTTTGGTATAGTAACTCTGGATGGTCCTCAATTCTCACTATTTTTTTTCTTTGATTTTATGTTATGTTTCAGCTCCCGGAGAGCCTTACCCCTTAAAGAATGACACCACTCCAGCTCCTGTTCCTGCTCCATCTGCTGATAACTTCGAAGGTATCGCAAGTTTGTTAGCAGTGTTTATCTGTTCACTTTTTCCTTGATAGAGTACTTTTCGGTCAGCTTATGCCTTTTTCTTATTCTGGAAGTTATTTTATTAAGTTATATCATCTTTTAACATATTGTATTTGCTTCCTCCAATATTCCTTTAGTTTTCCCATTAAGTGGAATATTTCAATCACAATGGATTGGAAACTTGCGATGAATATACATATAGAAAAGGAAATATTTCTCTATTTGTAGATTATGAAACCTGCACTAACTCTCATGCTTAGGAATGCTTTTACTGATATATGTTTCATCTTATTTCAGTAGATCCGGTGAATCATAAGGCCAATGTTCCTTATTGGTGGATCATTGGAAGTTTGACTGTGGGCCTAGCTCTTATACTCATAGTGATAGTAATTTTTGTTTCCTTGAAATCATCAAGCTGTTTTGCTGGGGCCCAAGGTAGTCTAGCCAAAGATTCTGTGGAGAAGACATCTCATGAAGTTCAGATTCTTCGAAAGACAGGTTTATGCTGTGCATCAGGGAGGTATATTTGTTGCAGATCTGGGGACTGGAAGCAGCCCACCGAAGAACCTAGCAACCGCCAGATGAACATTCCCACAGGTGTAAACTTTATATTATACTTACTTTTGGTTGCACTTACATGTAAAGAAAAATCTTAAGAAGTTTCAAATGGAAGACAACTGTTAAGAGTCTCTTCAGAATTTGGGATCAAGTTTTGTGGGAAGGACCTGTACCAATTGTTCCTTTATGTCATGGTTGTCTTTAATAGAGTCAACAAAATTTTAGTAGATTGCAGGTCAGTTTTTTATAGAAGATATAACGATGACAGATTAGTTATATAATTCAATCAATGAAACTCTATTCAACATAGTGGAACAAAAATGTTTATAGCGTGAAGCAATACGCCTGAACTGATTGTTCCTGTAATTTTCACCGAAAGCTTCTTTTACCTCCTCCATTAAGCTTGAACCAGGATCTGTGTTAACTACTTCTGCAAACATGTAGCTTCTTTATATGTGGATTGTTTCGCTATGTGTTTTCAAATTGACGATTGACTTGTATCATGTTGCTTATATTCCAACAGTTGTAATGATTTCTCCAAATTCTCGTTGACAAATTATATTTTTTGTGTATGCATCTTGTCTCTGATAGTTGTAAGAACCGATTTCTTTGACATGGAGAAACCTGTGGTTTTCACTCATGAGGAAATTCTGTCTTCTACTGACGGTTTTTCCGATTCCAATCTTCTTGGCCATGGAGCATATGGTTCCGTGTACTATGGCCTCCTTCGTGACCAGGTTTACAGCTTTTAGTCTATTGCTTTTCTATTTCACATGTATAGATAAACTAAGTTCTTCTTATCACACCAAGTCCTGTATGCATATCAGGAAGTTGCAATCAAAAGAATGACTGCTACGAAAACTAAAGAATTTTTGGCAGAGATGAAAGTTCTGTGCAAAGTTCATCACACAAACTTGGTAAAGGCTGTTTAAAGTATCATTAATTTACTTTCCCTTTTTTCTCTCAAGGATTAATTTTGATGTATTAAAAATTTGACTATAGTCATGATTTAATTTTGTCAAGGTAGAATTGATTGGTTATGCGGCCAGTGATGCAGAACTTTATCTCATTTATGAGTATGCTCAAAAGGGTTCGCTTAAAAATCACTTGCATGATCCTCAGAACAAAGGTCAGATTCTATGCTTAGTCTAGGATAAATATAGTCAATGACTGAATCTTATTTAACAAGCCTACCTGTTATGAATTTTCATTCTTGCCTAGATCTTCTCAACTTAAGGTGTAATGAGTATTGATATAAGATGAAGTTTGCCCCGATATTAAGATCATTCTATTACTCAAGCAGATTTTCATGAAATCTTCCGACTTTGCCTTCAATTACATCTGAAATTACTTGTAAGCTTTATAATAAAGATCCCTCATTGGTTGTCCACGGATATATATTTCTCGGATTTATTCCTCTTAAACTCGTGACAAAATATTATTGATTCTTCATGTTGTATATTATCTTTGTCCGGATATCCTCCTTTTGGGTGTTGTAGCTGTCTAGCCTGTCATATCTAGTAGAATGAAAACACAACTCAAAAAAATGAAACGTAAATGCTAGACAGTAACATGCTGTTGATTCAATGATGGTATGTTTGGTACCTGTACTAAAGAACATGGGACTAGAATAAAGAAGAGATATATGTGAAATATTCGTCTATTGTTCTGTTGTGTCCAACGTATTGAACATGAGGTGCGTGAACTCATTTGGCTATAGACTATTCCACACTGTCAATTCAGTGTGTCCTTTGCGTTTGTAGGCTCCACCTATCTGTTCTGAAGGGCATCCTTTTGCACGCTAAGATCTGGTCTCATCTGATTTTGGTACTATAGAATCTCAAAAATGCTCATTACAGATCTTCATATTAAACTAGTCTTGAGCATGCTAGAACTGAAAATAATTATGAGCTTGTTTGAGCCCCATTTTTAGCCAAAAAAAACATTTTGGAAATAGTGATTTGATAGAGAATGCGTGGTTTAAAAATAAAGAAAAGTTTTGGGTTTGCGCGTCATATTTTTTTTATTGAAGAATGTGTGGATAAAAATAAGAGAAAAATATATTTTGAAAATAATGAGAAACAAACAAAGATTATATTTTATTGGCTAAAAGTTGGTCCAATGCCTAGTTAATGATATGTGCGAAGCATATGATAAAATCAGTATAACGTAAACGAACAATCCTTTTCTAGAAATTTTTTACATAGTTGTTTAGCATTTCTTGTTTTTCGGATTATTCTTGGTTTCTACATTTTCTAGTCTCGAGAATTTAATTTACAAGGGTTCAAGTTTAAGCATCCAGATGCTGGACAGTTTACGTGAGGATTAACTCTGAATGGTCTGGATAGGTCATACATCACTCTCTTGGATCATGAGGGTTCAGATTGCACTTGATGCTGCTAGAGGTCTTGAGTACATACACGAGCACACAAAACCTCATTATGTGCACCGAGATATCAAAACAAGCAACATCTTACTCGATGGCAGCTTTAGGGCAAAGGTTTCACATTATTCCGCCTCAATTTCAATGTTTAATTATTATTTTTTTCCAGTTATCTGGTCAATTTGAATTGTGTAGATTTCAGATTTTGGTTTGGCAAAACTCATTCTAAAAACAAATGATGGAGAAGAATCAGTAACAAGAGTTGTTGGAACTTACGGCTATCTGGCTCCAGAGTAAGAAAACAAGCTAGTAGTTACTAGCAAGTTTGGTGCAGATTTCTTATTACTTCCCTGTTTTGCTAGATACTTGAGGGACGGCCTGGCTACAAATAAAAGTGATGTGTATGCATTTGGCGTTGCACTTTTTGAAATAATATCTGGAAAGGAAGCCATGACGAGAACTGCTGAAAGACGTTCATTGGTATCCATTGTAAGTCTGTCTGCACCCAACCACCTAATAAGTCATCATTTCCTTAATTTATTGTGAATTGGTGTTGCATCCATTTGATTGTGTAGATTCTTATTTCTTGTCTTAAAGATGATATGCCTATGCATGACTGCTTTGATTTTCGGCTGCAAGTTCTTTCTACCCAACTTATGAACTACCGAGAATTCTTATTGCCTCCAATATTGTGTGAAACTGCATAAGCTTCTTATTTTTTGTACTCTTAGAATTGATGTATTTATGAGAAATTCACAGCCGAAGTGAAAATAATTTGTCGTGTCAGATGACTAAATAGGAATATCAGTCTTACACATTCTAGTAATGAGCAAGTGACAGATAAAAAGATCATTGCACTGGTAATTAAATCCTAAGGTCTCAACGTCGTGTTCTTTGAGGACCGACCAACTCAAAAAATGTAGGACCTCCTATTGGAAATCTTTGAAATTTTATTCATATGTAAAAAGCTTAGAAAGTTACAATTCCTAATGCTGATGAAGTTACAGATGGTGGGGGCTCTGAGTAACTCACAGGACTCGATGAATATGTCGAGCTTGAAAGATCACGTTGATCCTAATTTGATGGATTTGTATCCCCTACACTGCCTTTTCAAGGTGAAACTTTATTGCATCCTGCCTTTGATAATAGTACATGTCAATTTTTTCAAGTAAAAAATATCTGTGAAATGTGATTGAGAAAGGGTTTGGGAAATAATTTTGGTTGGTGTGAATTCTGGTACAGATGGCTATGTTGGCGAAGCAATGCGTGGACGATGATCCCATTCTAAGACCAGACATGAAGCAAGTGGTGATATCACTTTCACAGATCCTATTATCCTCTGTCGAATGGGAAGCAACGCTTGCCGGGAATAGCCAAGTATTCAGTGGCCTCGTCCAGGGGAGATAGACGGCGAAAAATCCCTCACACCTTAAAGAAGCTACTTTAGAACATTCAACTTCACTTTGTCAGTGCTTTCTATATCTATTTGTATGTTTGTATATAGCTGCAACTATGGTTCAATCTGTGTCATTTAACGAGAACTATACTTTTGTTTCTTGTTTCTTTTTTGGGCTGTAATCTTTCTATTGCTCGTCGCAAAATTTTATATCTGAATATAAAGTGTATGTTTATTGCGACTAGTAATGATAAGTTGAGAATCTCAAGTTCTCTCGGTTATCCTCAGCAAGAATGGAGATTATGAGCTCATTTGACAAAGTTTTTGAAAAGTCAAAAGCTACTTCTGAGGATAAGATGTTTTTCAATATATTTAGATAATTTTTCGAAAATGTTTTGTTTGAGTAAAAGAATTTTTAAAGGAATCTGATCTAATGTATAGAAATCCTGCCAAACTGACTCCATACAAATTGTTTGTTATATGGCATACAAGTAACTCGTCTGTAATTCTTTCAAGGCAAGGTGGTAAGAAGATAGTCCAAGAACAGGACAAGAGGGAAAAGAAATCAAAGGACGAAAAATGACATAAAAAAAGAGGAGGAGAAATGGAAAACTAACAAGAAAAACGACATTAACTAAATTTAGAGGACGATAAAAATTTTCAACAGGTTCAACGATAGGTACGATAATTGGGGCTGTACATGCAGCTCTCTGCATATCTTACTAGGTTTTCAGGTTGAGGTAGACGAGTCGCCAACCCTATAAAGCAACAGAAAATGCAAAATACTTAGATATGCCAAATTACTTCAACCAAGCACATAAATGTAATTAGAATGAAGATTTTACCAAGTTGAAAAGCTTTCTCGGCTACTCTGGCAGCAATCTGGGCTGAAATCTTTCTGATGTTCGAGAAAGGAGGGTATATTAGTCCCTTCTCTAAGTTCTCTTGGGTAACCTGTTCAGCTAATGCTTCCGCTGTTTGAAGAAAACATGGTCAAGATTTTAAGATATGATGATGTGAAATGTATAACATTGTTATGGATTAACGTATAATCCTTAATTCCAAGAGCAATAATAAGCAAGCAGACGGGAAAAAAAAAACTCAAACTATGTCCAGTTGACCGTGCAAGTTATCACTAAAATTGAGAAGAAAGTTCACAATGGAGATCTCAAGTCCCTCGACCTCTGTCCATGTATCTATGCAAAATGGCTCCTCAAATTCCTTCGATATATTTTGTAGGAAATTAGGGCGACTTAATCTCCTAATATCAAATATGTATGCAAAATCCTCAATTAGGTCGATCCCCAATCGAGGGGATAAGTAAATTGTATAATTTCACGGTATAACCACAAAAGCATGTGATGAGTGGATCTAGGAATTGAGCTATAGGCAAGCAAATATAGACAGTTCATAGACTAATGTTAAATTTTTTTCCATTGGATTAAAAGGGTTCATCAGAAATGTATTGGCTATAATGTTTCTTAATCTTCCAATCTTCGTGGTAAGAATTATCCTCTCATGCCAGAATAATGCATTCAACGGTTCAAGCCATGTCGTTGCATTATCAAATGCATGACCTACACTAGGTGTTAAAACTTCTATTCAGTTACATTTTAAGTCACTTACAGGCTACCAGGAGCATATCATTGTGGACACGGATTGCACCAGAAATTATCAAACCGAGACCAAATCCAGGAAAAATGTATGCATTATTTGCCTGAACCAGAATAATACTGAAATCAGTCATAAAGTTCGGTCTTAAATAACAAATAAATCGTAGTTAAGGGATGTTTTGACTGTACCTGTCCAGACGGGTAGACCTCTCCATTATATTCAACTGGGGCAAATGGGCTCCCGCTGGCAAAAATGCACCGGCCCTGGAAAGATACCCGGAAAAAATTGGAATGTCTTGTAATAAAATCAAAATTTGTAGAAATGAACACAATTATGGATAATATGTATTAGATTTTTTTTTTTTTCCCGCAAAAACATCAGCATAGCCTTAAGTGGGTTTTCAGGCTTCACCGGGGAATGTTGATGGGGGCCATGGGTACAAAGGGAAGGAAGGCATAAACCTGACCTTTAAAAGTCAAAAATAATATGTATTAGATATGAAAGCTGCAGAAGGAAATTACCTCACTCCATTTATAAGCTTCTTCGGCTGTGCATTCCGACTGTGAAGTTGGGTTGGAAAGCGCAAGAATAATGGGTTTCTACATGCCAATCATATGGAACTTTAGTTTAAACTGTTGGACATAACGAGCATGTAAGCTTAAAAAGTTTACTTGTAAGTTTTGAAATAATATTTTTCAAATTGGTCAAAATCGGAAATAAGTCGGTTGCTTATTTCGACAGTAAAGTAGGAGATAATTTCAAAATAAGTAATTAGCATGTCCAAACATGTTTGGAAACAAAAAAAGTTATATAAGTAGCTTTTACCTCATTGAATGACGACATGGACTCGACAATTTCTTTGGTAAAAGTTCTTCCAGCTCCCGATGACCCTATTAGTACTGTCGGCTTGATGGACTGGCAAAACAAAACAAGTAAAAGACCAATTGTGAGCACCATACATGCGCACAAATGAATCATGCACAAGTTGCATATTTGGTACGCAATATTGGACACAACTCGACAATATAATAAGCAAGACATTTTGTCTTTTTTAATACTATTTGGTGCTATCCACTCCTCCCAATCAAACATGCCAAAAGAGTTCACACCTTAACAGCGTCCGCCAGATTGTTGATAGGTTCATGTTCGTGGGCCCAGGGCCTCTTAAAATGTTGAAGCGACTCTATGCGGGACCTAACAATTAACCCCTAGAAAGGAAAAATATTTTGTGAGTGTTTAATTTAGACAGGAATAAAGAAAATGCGACTTTCAAAAAAATGAAAACATAGTTGTTTATTACCTTGGAGTCCACAAGCCAAATCTTCTTGCGAGTCTCTTCCAATGGAGCTCCTGTCTGCATAGTACATACAATAAAAGTATGAGTGGAATTCCTGAATTCTCTTTGTATTTAAATTTAACGAGAGGAAAGAACTGAGTAAGTGATAAAGATATAATGGCTCATCATATTTTGACCTGTTTGGATATTTCGAGTGCTATGAGTTCTGCAATGCCAGTTCCAGCCTGCATTAAGAACATTGTGAAATGAGATGCATAATATAAGCAGAGAAATTTGAACATGGAAGAAAGGAGATTCTTATATTTTTCACTGGATATAAGAAAAGATCTGAAGATGCTCAAGACGATATCAGCCGTGGGCAAAAAGGCAAAACAGATTCAAAATGTGAACATCAAAATTCAACTAATTACACCAATCAACAATTACAACATTCAAAACTCGACTTAATTTTTACTGTATAATCTATACTTTGAAGCATAACAACGAAATGAATTGGTTAAAGACAGGGTTTATACGACTACATTCGATTAAACTTTTGGATGTGATGGTTAACAAATATGGTACCATAGCCAGTCAAAATACCTAGGTTCAAGTCTCGCTACCACTCATTTATAAAAAATTGTGCACGTGTCAAATCTTTGATCAAAACAATAAACCCCGTCTACACGTGACGTGAGGTAGTGTTTTGAAGACAATACTTAAACAAACAAATATGACCCTTCTATAACGGCATATACTTTTAGATGAGATGGTTAACAGAATGATTGGACGAGTCTTTAAGAAAACACCTCTCCAGCTCCAAGGAATAAGAATCGATGATCAGCCAAGGTTCCCCCAACTAATTTCAATGCAGCGATAAGCCCAGCAAGGACCACAGATGCTGTCCCCTGGGTAAAATGCAAAAGAAGATGGTAAGAATAATAATTATTGAGAGAATATCCAGATCCATTAGGCAATCACACAAATATGAACTTTATTTAATCTAGTAACAAATTCAACTTCATCAATAGTGATCTCCAAATCTAAAGTTCCATTATACTTCTCAAATTATAATTTAAAAAAGTAAATATAAACCTTCTGATGTTAAGGATAAATATCAATGAAAATGATGGATAAATATTGAAGATCGCATTGCAAAACAAACTTTATGCCCCTGTTTGGTTTGGATAAAATCAGATTTTTAGTGGACTTTAATAAAAGTTATTGAAATGTGAAGTTGAAAAGTTATCGGTCCCATGAAATGGGGTTAAAAATAATCGCTGACTTTATATTAGATTTTAATCAACCTTTTAGCTGAAACAAACAGGGGCTATATATTTTAATCTGAGCTTGGTTCTAAAAAAAAAAGGATCAAGCAATTGGACTCTGGGGATCTGCTTGACTCTGTTGACAGCCTCAAATGAAAATAAAGTGAAGGGCAAGAAGTGAAAATCCACGAGGCAGATGAAAAAAACACTCAAACAAGCATATACATCCAACATTTGAAGAAAAAAAAATGCTTACTGTATGTGTACCTCTATATCATCATTGAAAACAAGATGGGAAGTCCCGTATTTTGCAAGAAGATCAAACGCATTATGATTAGCAAAGTCTTCAAACTGCATGATGTAGATCAAATATTTACTTGAATTAGATTTAATTAAAAAGACAGTGAAGAAATCGAAATTGCATAAAAATCGAGTAACCTGAATGAGGACTTTTTCCCCATAATTTTGTTTGACTGCGGACATAAACTCATGCAGAAGTTCGGAGTATTCCTAGAAATAACAATTTCAGTTCAATCTTTGCAGAAAATAATACAGCTGCCTTTAAAATCTATCAAGACTAAAGTTACAAAGAAGCCAATCATTTACCTTCCCAGTTGCTCTTCTTCGCCTGAGCCCAATATAAAATTCGTCCTCCAACAACTTCTCATTGTTCGTCCCCACGTCAATGGTCACAGGCAAGCACTGAAATGAATTAAAAACGTTTTAAAAATAATCGCTTCTATCGAAACCAAAAATATCAATAAGCAAAGAGAATGGAATTGTGACTGAATAGAACAATCAAACTTATATCGTCATCAGCTTTCACAGGCTTTGGACAACAAATCACTAAATGCAAATAAGGACTGTAGAATGTGAGGTGCATTGGAGATTAGCATAACAAAATTTCAAAAACAAAAGACGCAAATGACTAGAAACCAAAGATGAAGTTCTGGTGGACGTGCAAATATTTGTGCAATGTTATAGAAGATTTAAAAACTAAAATCCTGTTTATTAAACTGTCCGGTCCTATCCGCTATCGGCTACTTTGTACAAAGCATGCACTTGAGGTGTAATACTGTATTAAACTACATTGTTTAAGTGAAAAGCATAACAAGATTACCAGTAATATAAACCCTATGCAATCTACTTGACTAGCCTCTATTGAGTACAGGAAAGCTAGTCTTGCAAATACTTACAGCAGAAGGACGAATACCGCCAAGAGCTGAATACAAGGAAAGCTTCCCTACAGGTATCCCCATTCCCTAGTAGCATTAGAAGGTTACATGAAGTAAATAGATTAAATAAAAGCACATTTCTGGGTACATGAAAGCACAAGTAAAGGTTCACAAATTGGGACCCCACAGACGTATAGAGCCTTAAATGAGACGCTTTATACAATAATCAAACTTAACCATCGGAGAAAAACATAAAAACAGATAGAAAAGGTCTAAATACCTGGCAGCCAAGGTCCCCAAGCCCCAAAATTCGCTCACCATCAGTCACGACAATAACTTGAATCTTCTTTTGAGGCCAATTTTTCAATACCTCAAGAATTCGGCCCCTGCAGAAACGCTGACAGTAATCAGTTTATATGTGATAGAAGAGCATTCCAGCCACTAAAGTGGAAAATTTACAAATTCACTGGAACCAAACTCACTTTTCTTTCAAACTTATAAATAGACCCTGAGGCTGCCTAAAGATACTCCCGTATTTTTGGCAGGCCTCACCAACAGTTGGAGTGTAGACAACTGGAAGCAACTCCTCAACATTGTCAATGAGAAGCTTGTAGAACAGCCTTTCATTTCTCTCCTGAACATGGGGACAAAAATCAACAATAAGCATTGCATGCTATTAAATGGAGGTATATGGATGCCAAAGTACTTTAAAACAAAAAGGGAACATTCAGGTTTTTTAAAATCACTGATTTATGCTCAGAAAGTTTATATATTATAAGTTAAAACAATCAAGCTAAATACACTGGTGGTTCACAAAACTTTTATTGAAATTTCATTTTGGTCACTAAACTTCATTTGCTTCCAAGTTTATTCCTGGATTTGAACTTCGTTACAATTTAATCACTCCAACAATACACAATAGTTTTGTAACGGGAAATTTGGCATGGCAGTCTAGTTATTTGTCAAAAGCAAACTAGATTCTCACATCAGCTTTTCTGTTAGTCAAACTGATGGTGTTTGATGGACATGGATGGAATGATCAAATTGTAACAAACTCTGAATATCAGTGACCTAATTGTAACAAAGTTTAAGTTCAGCGACTGACTTAGAACAAAAAGAAGTTTAGAGAACAACGTGATTTTTTGTTGTAAAAGTAAGTGGCCACTAGTGTTTTTAACCCCAACCATAATTATTATACGCATACATATGGCAACATTTCCTAGCATAACCACAATTTTAAATTAATTGTGGGAAGAAAATAGGAAATGTAAACAAAGATTCATGAACAAAAAAATTATTTAACTACCTGAAGATCCATCATAGCCATGTACCTTTGCAATGGTACTTGGTACTGACGCATACTGTGCATCATTTTCTTAACCTATTCAATGAAATAGCAGAAAGACATTCTCAGAATAGTGATTCACAAGAAAAACCAAATAAATTGGACAGATTAAGCCCCTATTTGATGGTCATTATTTTAAGAAAATGAAGTTTTGAATAGTGATTTTTTGAAGAATGTGTAGTTAAAATGTAGGAAAAAATTTTGATGTACGTGCAAAATATTTTGTTGCGTAAATGTATGATTGAAAATGAGTATGAGAATTAAGAGTTTTGAAATAATGGTTGTCAAACATGGGCTAATATACGATCTAACATTTTGACCTGAATCTCTTGGCTAACAATGCCCGGGGGAAGAAGACCACGCAGAAAGTGGGCATCCCTCTCTTTCTCAGTAAAGCCAAGCCCTTTATTGTAGTGTGGATCTCGTAGCAATGAATATCCACTGCAATACAATAAAGAAATTGTGTAAGTAAACAAATGAAAAATAACGCAACAACGATCACAACTTATGAGGAAAACAATAGAACATCACGAGGGATCAATCATCTCATCACTCTTCTACTTTTCTTAATCCATTAAGTTTTTAAAAACTCAATAAACTATTGGATCCTCTGGATCCTCTCCGCTTCAAAAGGCTATTAGGCTACCATAATACGGTTTCTGATTGAAAACATTTTGCAGGGACGAAAAACCATCATCTTTCCATGCATAAAGAAAATCGATTATAAGAACTCAAGGGAGACTAAAAATGTCTAACCAAGATTTACATGATATCTCATTTTACATTTCAAATTTTTTCTTGAGAAAAAAGTTATGAGTACAGAAGTTCAACAAAGGCTTAAATACATCACTTTGTCTACGAAACAAGACGGAAGGAATAGAAACTTTGTTAACATTTTGAATACATTAAATTCAAAGGGAAAAAAATTCAATTATAGAAATGAAGTCATTTATAATACACAGAACTAGCAAATTATTACTTTCCACAGAAAGATGACACATAAAAATCCACTCTTTTGTTTGCGGGGAAAGAAAAAAGATCAGTAAAATTGGAACATAAGAATTATCGAAACTACAATATACGAAAATAAAATAAAGAAAGAAACAGGATTCATCACCTGGCAACAGTTACAGTCCAGGGTGTGATGTGCATATCCTCTGTGGCACTATCCTCACCATACACGTCTTCAACTCCACCTCCAACGGCTGATTTGGCTTCTTTGTCTATCACTGACGGTGATGATGATGATGTAGCACTTTCTACAATTTCTTTCGAAGTATTCTCCACCAATACGCTGACGTTTCGATCTCCGGGACGCCCATTTGAGCTCACAGCAGCCACCACCACTAGTGGAGCTGCCACTCTTTGTGTAGACCGAGGAAAGACTCTGGGTACCCCAGAAAGCGAATTATTCTGCAGGAAATCAATAAAAAAACTGATAAAATCACATTCAAATTGAGAAAAAGCAATTGATTTCCACACATTTTACAAAGTGGGTATTTTTTAAACATGAGATTTGCGATATGGGTTGTGCTTAACCTGACCCGGAAAATTCATGGCTGAAAAATGAAAATTAGCAAGGTATACTTAAATTACCAGAAAAGTGCTTCCGTTTACGGCGAACATGATGACAGAATTATAAGAAAGTCAAGGAGTATTTGGAGGAAGAAAGAAAAGAAAAGGTCTCTCTCTTCTTTCTCTCACTAGTGTTTGAGTTAGAGGATTTATATCAGAAATGGTATAAGAATTTTCACTTCCTCTATCCTCTGTATTTTCTGTTCTTTTCCAAATCTTGGTTCATACTTCATAGAATTGTCCAACAAGGGCGTGTTTGGTTGTAAACTTGTGTTTCATTAGGGTAACCATACGTAGCACTTACCACCGTTTGAGTGAGTTAATTTGCATGGTCCATGCATAGTACGAGAAGATAAGAAGAGACGTTGCATTGCAATGATTAATTTTGTAATAATGCTATCTAGCACATCTATCATTTAATACCATATAATTCATCTGTCTGTGATTAATATTCGTGAAAAGTGGCGGTGAATAACATTATTCTTAATTTTGAGTCTACAACTTTTATAAAGTTCTATTTTTAAATTCATTTTCAACTACATATTCTATGGGACCCACAATTTTTTTTCTATTTTTCAATTATATTTTATCAATTTTTATCAAAATCTATATGAGAGATTAGTTTCGAGTCTTATATCACTGATAAAAGATGGGCCAAAAAGGAAACCATGAACGGGGCGTGTCTTTTAGTAAAGGAAACCAACAAACCTACTTCATCCTTTTCCTTGAAATATGCCTCAATGTTTGTCTCTTTGGTTACTTATTTCGTGACTTGCTGCAAATAACAAGGTTTACATGGGCCAAAAGGGGTATAATAGTCATTTCGATTAAAAAATCAATTCTTACTTCCTAGAACGTAACATAATAGTTAATTGTTGAATTTGACTTAAATTTTAATTCAAATTTTTTAACTGAATCAAACATGGAGTTATTACTGTCAAATTCTTTTTTATTTATTTTTTTACCAAAAACGCGGTCGAGTTGAGGTACCAAACAAGTGTATAGACTATCGTTGGGAATAACGTCAAGTCGCAATAGACATAATTGAGGGAGACACTGAAATGTGAGGACA
>CAIGRF010109476.1:13396-32556 GCA_903798235.1 Fraxinus ornus | reverse complement strand
GGTCTCGTATTAGTTGAACCTAATAGGATAGATTGATAATAAGTATCAGAATGTAAAAGTCGAAAGCCTGGAAACATCATTATAATTCCTATTTGTGACGAGTATGCCAATCTTCACAAGATATCATAAATACAAGCACTCCACAATAAATTCACAGCGAAATATATCATGATGGCAAGATGCAGGATCATGATGGACTCACACTCCTCTGAGCAGAAATGGGAAAAATGATATCCACTTAATTGCAAGTTAATTGGTCCAGCAAAATCAGAGAACAATAAAATAACAAAACGAGAATACGGTGATTATCTCTCCAAAGCAAGTGTGATTTCCTAGTCTTAGCACCTGAAAGCTATTAGAAAAGCAGTCCTTATAACTGCAGTAATTTCTGATAAAGCATTATGAACCAAGAATACACCAGCAACCTGAGCCTTAATCCCAATACACTGTCAGTCACGTGAATCAATTTTCACTTTTCCATTTAATCCAGAGCCACCCATACTTAAAGGCCCAAAGAAACCAAATCTTTTGCAACCACCTCGTGTTATAGTAATTTACCATTTTAGCTTAGCTCACTGGTCAAATACAGTGTCAATGATATCAGCCAATTACATAGTTTTCCAGTGCCCCCAAATTCCCAAATCATACCTATCCCGCTAATCTTCGCATCTTGATCACTCATCTCCAGAACCACTTCTCAACTTGAATCAATAATCTCCTGGCTAATTAATTTCATTTTCTCAATGGTAACATATCAAAACAGTCAATCAACTCCTCCAATGCGGAAAAGAAAGAACAAGAAGGATGGGAAAATTATGACAAGTAGAGAGCACTGATTAGCACCCTAAAAATTTAAGCTTCATCAAATAGTAACATTACTTTGCCTTAGGCTTTTTAACACAAAAAGTATTTTGAGCACCTCAGTCCTCAGGCTTTCAAGTCTTCTTCGAGATTGATAGTAATTATTCAAAGTGCAGTTGTGCATTTAGCCCCTGTTTGTCCCACATTATTTTTTTCATTCTCATTCTTCTACTCATTTTCAACCACACATTCTTCAATAAAATAATATTTTCCATCACATCAATAATTTTTCCTTCTTTTTCAACCACATATCTCCCATCACATCACTTCAAAAGAATGCATTTTCTCATTTTAATGTGCACCAAACACACTCTTACAAAGTGAAAAGCAGAAAACTCGTAGCAAGAAACTTTCTAACTATTCTTTGTGGTCAAAGTTAATTTATGCCAAGGAATACAAATTGAGCAATAATTTCCATGATCGCTATGTTTCATCCTTGAAAGATGTGAGAAAAAAATATATATTTCAATAATATGTTTACAATGAACACCCCAAACGCACCTGATCTAGTTCAAAAGAGACTCCAAGTTTCTGAAAGCATGAGATGACTGCCTTAGCAGTTCCAGAAACATCCAATTTGCTAGCTTGATGGGACTCCATCACCTTATATAAGTTTTACAAGGGATTAAAAGAGAGAACGAGTTTAGACTTTTACTTTCAACTTCAAAAAATGGCCAATCAAAGTACATATGGGAGAAAAGATCATGATCGTAGGACAAAAAAAAAAACAAGGAACAAAATGTCAGGCTCTTAAGTTCATGAATATTTATTATATATCAGGAAAGATGATAAAACAAGCAAAACTGGGAACTTTCAAAGACCACTGAAGATTATGATAAAGTTTTTGAGGCACGTTGTCTTAAGATGCAATTAAGAAATGAACATTTACTGGAAGGTACTGACAACCAGAAAAAGGGAACGCATACTTAAATTTACCTTTTTCATCATTCTAAGAGACTAGGCATTCGTACACATCAACGACCAAGTACATAGGTGATAAATAACTCCCTAGTTTAAGGTGGCAGTGGATATTACTGGAGCTATCAGCTGATGGTAGTGGTGGCTCAGAGGATTTCATTACTTTATTTTTATCTGCATGTTATTTGCACGCTAAAACGTGCACTCCCCTACACACATCTACACACAGCCCATAAACTAATAAGAAAGAAAGGTGAGTTGTTCAATAAATTGTTGCATTCGGGAAAAAAGCCTGTGGAAAACTTTGCATTTGTATGTATTAAAATTAAGCACAGGAGAAAACTATAATAACTATTAACCTAGAAAAGAAAAGGACTAGAGAGACCTCACTTGTAAATGATACCCAGAGAAAGCTCCGGGAAACTGTTCTGCCATAATTTCCATGGCTGCAAGAAATGCTACCACCTAAAAGACATTGGTGAAACAGGTTTTACATATGTAAAATACAAGAAAACAATTGAGCATTATACATAATCAACCAAATAGCGATTGCAAAGTTCAAAGTACCTGTTTACCCATTTGTGGTGAGATCACAGCATAAACATTTGAGTCTGCAACGGTCTTATACAGCAGCTCCCTGTCTCCTCCAGTGGTTCCCATTACAAATGGTACTCCAACTTTGCAATACAGTGCAGCATTTTCTGTATACCACAATACAAAAAGATCACAAGCTGAAACTTTGGATTCTAGCCTACATAGCATAAGCATTTTTGAAACTAAGTTAAACCTTTGCATTATACTCTAAATCAACGTATGCTTACCATTCACAGCAGCTGGGACTGTGTAGTCTACCACAATCAAGTTGGAATATTCATTTAAAACAGAAGATAGAATGTCTTCTTTTTGAGACATGCCATGAATTTCGATCTCCTTTCCACCAACATCCACAATTTTCCCATTATCTTCTGGACCACCTAATGCTACAGGAACAGGATGAAGTCCAGCAGAGATAGCGGCTTCAAGAACAGCCCTCCCCATTTTTCCAGTACAACCATTTACCTGAAAAAAATTATGAAAAACAGAAATTAAATAAGCTGCATCCGCAACACTAAAGCTTGATTTTGCAATATGAGCTCCATCAGCAACACTTAAGCTGTACTTTTACATGGCTTTTATTTTAGCAAAATCCTGTCGTATTCTGGCCAAAATAATGCTACAGTATTTAATCAGCGTCGTAAAATCCACATTCTAAATACTAAACCTGCAATTCACTCGTGTATGCAGACACTGCATTTCAATACTGACTACCTACAGATACAGGGAGATGCAACCATTTTGCCAAAAGCTATAGCTCATGGGGGAGTTGCAATCCTCCCTATATCACCCTGAATTAAGCCCCGGGAACTCCAATTTGGGCCTCACATCGAAGGACGCCTTAAAAGAGCTATTGGGACACTCCCAAATAGCGAAAATAGACCCACCACCATTTCAAGCACGCTCCTGCATTATACACTCAATGCTCCAACATTGACTCAAACATGGGACTTCCAGATACCTCTGATACCAACTGAGGGAAAATGCAACCACTTTTTCCCAAAAGCTATAGCTGATGGGGAAGTTGCAATCCAAACTCCGGATTGGCCTCGCTTCAAAGGAGGCCTTACAAAGGCGCTGATTGGGTCATTCCAAAATTGCGATAATAGGCACACCTCATTTCAAGCACCTATACATACCCAGGATTAGGCAGGATTATACACAAAAGAACCTTTTATGGCTCCTTCTTTAGACCTGTGTATCTTATCACTAGAGCTCTTAAAAACAAAATGTGCCGGCTTTTAACACTCAATGCACAATTACGTTTCAATCCATAAGCGATCGACTTTAAAAACGCACAAAGTCCATCTAAAAAAACGGAAAACAAATAAAAATAATAATTAAAAATTTTGAGAAAATCAACAAAATTTGAAATTACCATTATAGGGAGACCAACATTTTGCGATGTATTCGTAATCGCAAGTTCAACAGATTGTGCTGGAGTGCTTGCATTTGCTACCAAAATATCTCGCCTTTTCGAATCATTAATACTGACATTTCTGCCTATTGATCTTCCACAAGACCACTGAATGGGCATACTCTTATGTTGATGAGTAGCCAAAGCGGCATTGATTGGAAGTTTAACCATGAGCGCCATTGATTATAGTACAAAAGACTCCGTCCAGAAGCCGGGGGTTTTACAGTTTCTTCTTCTCTCCTCTATTTGATATTAGGGTTTTGTTTCTCCCAATTTTTCTTTAAAAGTTATTCCATGCTGGGAAATGGAATTTTAATTTTTAGTGTTGATATGATAGTGAAATGAGGACCAGCTGGAAAAAAAATGGATATATTGTAAGGAAAATATTTGTTGTGCATCATCATTTGCGAATTGGTGATGTAGCAAAAAGAAAGGAGAGAATTTTATTTTTTAGTTTGTTGGTGAAATTTTGTTTTAATCGTATCTCGCTATAATAAATAGATTTGTAAATTGTGATTTAAATTTAGCATAATCGACATTACAACTCATTAAGTTACCGTGTCCAAGTTTGGTTCAACTATAAAATTAAATTCAAATTAATAACTAATTTCAATCACACGTTTCGTAAGGCTATAATTTTTCAACAATATATTTTATCAACTTTTATAAAAACATACTAAAAATCTGATTTTTATCTAATTAAATAAAAATTGGGTTAGATTTTGATAAAAGTTGATGAATTTGTGGTTAAAAAAGTGGATGAAAAGTGTGAAATTCATTAAAATTTAGTTGAAATTAATTGAGCCCACTTAAATTTTTATCAAAATTTTAAACCACAGGGACTAAGACTGGTTTGTATAATGCCGCAAGAGTGATGCATCGACTTTAGAACTGGACTCCTTAGTTGGGTAGAAGAGATTACTATGCCCCCCTCTTTGCTCTTTGTTCCAATCGTTCCTTGGTCAGGCTTGATTCTGGTCTGATCACAATCTCAACACACCTTAGATGGTTAGAGATCGCTTATACCTTACCTTCATTGTTCCAATCGTTTCTCGATTGGAGCCTGATCCTAGTATAGCCAGTCTCAAAGGACTTAGTTCGATGACATCAGAGCTAAAAATAAGACCAATCCATGGCTTGTGAAAATAACTGTGAAACAAAGTCAAGTTTTTTTTACAGCAGATCATTCTTGTCATTCTCTTTCGATGTTATCATAGTTATAAAACTCGGCTCAGACCGATCGATCGGGCCTGAAAACCGGTGACCCAAGCTCTTGTCCTGGCCAGGTAGATTAATTTAATATGGATGCACATGACTCGGTCAAAAATCGCTTTGACCGACTTAATCGACGATTTTGAACAAGTCAACCCGATCGGTTGACCAATTTTCAAAATTACCTTTTAAAATATTTGGGGTCCAAGGTTCTAAGTAAAACAATTAGTTCCTTACCATTGGAGTTGCAGAGTACTTCAATATTTATTATATGCAATAAGTTATATATATTCAATTTATCATGTATATCAGTATATATTTCCTACAAGTATTTTTATAAAAACTTTGGTCAAACCTTTTATTTTATTTTATAAACTTAAATAATTAGTGAAAAATAATTTTAAAAAATATATAATTTTGCCTAAAAAATTTATATATATTAATTTTTTTTAATAGATTTTTATGCAATGATCACCTGTTCAACCAGTAACCCAAGACCCAATACCTTGTCCGGATCGATGTCCAGGTCGGGTCTAAGTTGGTCCAATACATCATGTTCTAGTTAAATTGGTCCTTAAATTATCAAATTGGTACTATTGGAATTGATATTATAATGAAGTTTTCAAAGTAGTGTACAAGTAATTTTAAGATATCAACCACAAGCTACTCTCTCTAAGTAGTGCAATTCAAATTGGCAGATTAAAGAAAACAAAGAAGTTGCGATTAGAGGTGTGAAACCGAAGCAAAAACTAAATATCCCAAAGGGTAAAATCAGCTGCTTCATTCAAGATTTAATTACATTCCCAATAATTCTACCGTGCATCAAAAGGGTAAATGAGCAGCTTCACTCACCACAACATTTTGCCCCAAATCGTAACTGTAGGAACAAAAAATGAAATAGCCACAATTAAGCGCAAATACTGCAAAACTATTGGTTCGGTCCAAAGTCATGCTTCTACCCCTATATATGTACAGAACTTATGATGCCAGACAGCAGAGTAGATGAGAAACAAACAAAATTTTGACTCCACCCCCACAGAACAATTACTGTCCGGTCCCACAAGAACATCTTTTCCAGAAGTTGAGGATATGGCTCCTGCTGTTGCAAAATGGTCAGCGTTGGTTTTCTGAGAGCTGCCGTCTAGGGCACGATGCAATTACTGAAACTGGCTCCACCAATCCCATCTGGTTGCATTTGCTTGTCTAGTAAATCTCTGCTAACACCAGAACTCGAAGATCTATGCTGCATTAAATTGTTCTCCACAGCATCCACGAGCAAGCGTTTCATAGTCCCCGAGTCTGAATCCGGTGACAAATCTTCTTCGCGCTCCGGCTGGATATTAAGGTCTATTTGACCTTTCAAAGGAGAGACTGAGGATTTCCTCTCATCAGGGTCATCAAGACAGGCCACTCGGCTTGCCTCTTCCTGGTTCAGACTACTTTTTCCTATGTCATTGTTCAGATAAGCATCATTATCCACCTGCAGCTTCTGACAGGCACCTCCAGCTTCTTTTGTCAATTGTTTCTTCTCAAACCTCTCCATCAAGGAACCGAAACGATGCTTTAGTGATTCTGAGTCAGCAAAATCGCATATTTGCTTGTGCTTCGGGTCGTTTCCATCAGAAGGTTGAATGCAGATAATGCATGTACAGTCTAGTTTATGGCCTGCGTGCTTCATTTTAGTATGAGATGAAGCTGGAAGGTCCACTCCCTCCACTTGGATAGCTAAATTAGCAAGTGCATCGAGTCCTTCCTGTGCTTCAACTGGATCTGAATTCTGTTCAGGAATGTTCTTTTTCTTACTCACTGTATAGAAATTAAAAAACCATTAGCAAAAGTGACGTGACATGCAAGTAAGACAAGCAACATGCAAGAGAAGAAAGGAATCTACCTTCAGTAGTAGTGGATAATATATCTTCAAGCTGCTGGGTAGATAATTGCTGAGCAGTTGAACATAGAGATCTGATGTGGAAATGAACATGTAAATTAAGAAGACGCATGAAACCATTGAAAACATATGGTAATACGATGATGGAAGATTATTGGTTGAAAAATTACTCTCTCTCGGATTGGAGCATAATGCTATTTAATAGTTGCGATCCATTAAGGCACAAAATGGAAACCGAGTTTGAACAGACACAAAAATGAGGACAAAGTGGACAGAGTTCAAAATGAAGAATATATATTATATAAAAGTCCAATATACCTGTCCAGGCCCCATATATTCTCAGAACAGGTCCATCTTGATGGAAGAAGAGCATTTGCAGGCACTTTGCGCCACTTTAAACAAACCTCACATTCTACCCATTGGATTTTTTCACTAAAGCAAAAATAATAGCGAATGAATATTCCTCAAGCAAAGTGATGACGATACAAGAAAGAAAAGGAGGGACAAAATACACAGATATTTATCAAAGAAAGCATGTTACCCAAAACAATCTATCGCAGGAATAGTCGGCCTTCCGATAATTGGTGCATCCTGCCAAAAAGAAAACCAAATCAGGACAGTGAAAAGGAATGGCATTCGCTTTAATATCAAGCATATAGTTTAGTCTAGCATGAAAAACACAGGTTCTTAAAAACCTTAAGTTAATCATCAAAAATAATTATGCATAAATTTATCTTGCCAGCAAACTTAACAAGGACAATGTGGGAGATAAATTATGGTCAATGATAACTTCACTTAATAATGTTGCAAATCCGACAAATCAAATCCGACAAATTCACTAATAAATAGTTTATGCATCATTTGATAATGTTGCAAATCCGACAAATTCACTAACATTTTTTGGACAACAAAGATTGTACTGAATTTATTTCTCCCTACCTTTAATCGTAATAAGTGGTTTCTTTTCTAAGGAACATGGATCATAAACATCTCAAAAGATTTTCACGGTGAAACAGTAGTTACAAACATAATATATTATGCAACCACCTGACACCTATAAATAAACTCCCAACAAATATTTGATAATAGCAGTGCCCCAATACCTCAAATTCTTCAATTTCACAGCCTTCTACTACAAAAACTGAGGGCACATTTTCAGGAGGTGAGCGCATGATTCCTTGAACTTGGTTACATGTGAGTTTCAGTTCCATCATCTCTTCATTGTCAATCCTAAGACGTTTACTTTTCAAACCGAAGATGCTATTCTTCCTCTTACTACGAACGACAGACTTATTTTCAAGTATTTCCTTCTTTGCGAACCCTGATTTATCAATTTCAGACTGGTTACTCCCTGAATCTGCTCTAGCAGCAGGTTAAATGCTGGAAAGCTAGCTGGCATCAAATTACCTTTTACATGCCCATTTGTTGCATCTTCCCCAAATTTGTTTTTCCCACTATCATCCCCAGAAGTTTTATCTCCGATTAAAGTAGCTTTATATCCCTGTAAAGAGAGCAATAAGATGAAAAAACAGAAGTTGAGTCTTCAAATTTCAATTCAAAACACAATAAACAGAATGCAAAGTGTGTGAAGTAAATAAATAAATAATAAACATAATAAGTTGAGAAAACAAGCACAAAGACACATGGTTTCATCGAGAACAACCATTTTTCATTGACCTATTCAGCCCCATTCAATTTAAATAATATAGCATCAGTAAGGGGCATGTCTTCTAGAAAAGAAGGCTCCCTATAGTCCATCAGCACTCTCTCTACCGTCAAAGTCCATTAACTTGTCAGCTTTCAATCATCAGAGTGTTTGACCAGCTTTACTCGAATCGTGCTTATTTTTCACAGTTCAACTAATGTTTCTGGTAAGGAGATGGGCTGCCGCTGTCCACAAAGCTTTTGGAATAATACCTGTCAGACCAAAGACTTCCCCCCTTTCTTTTTCCTCTCGTGAGCATCCAGATACCTCTATCATGTCCCATAAAAACCTTTTGGAACAATGCTAGAACTCCAGTTGGAAAGAAGAGCAGTGAAATAGTAGGGAAAAGCAAGAAAAAATAAAATAATAACCTCCTTGAAGTCACCAGAGATCTTTACTGAGTATTACTGGAAATGAGTGTCAAGTGGCCGGGCATATTTATATTTATAATAAGAGTATCGCTAACTAACACCAGTCTAGGTGGCATTAACTAATATTTTTAATGGGACATATATCCTTACATTAGGTTGAATCCATGTTACACGTGTTGCCACCTAGACTGGTATTAGCAACAATGATGCTAGATAACATTATTCATTATAATAGTGCAAATTGCTTCTATGTTTTAATCATGCCTTTTACACTATAGTTGTCTCGTTAGAGAACAATGTAGGCATGCAAAAATATATATGTTGTTGACTTCTCACAACAAATTTCCAACTTCACAAGCTCAAAGTGAAGCTATATATAGCATTTTCAAGGCATATGTATGCTTGCCAAAAGGCCCAACTGCCATCTTAACAGCATTGGTTGCTAATTGTCACATAAGATTATTGCAGGTACTGATTATTGATTAAATATGGAAAAAACAAACCTGATCGGATGGAGCAGTTGAAGCTTTTCTGCCTCCCATGACCAGCTTCCCCTCTGGCTCCAGCCTACTAAATGTCACTGACAAGAAATATACCACCTCATTTTGCAATTAGAAGAAAGAAGCAGTAAACTCATTCAGATATAGTCTTTGTTTGGTTCCCATTATTTCCAAGATACATTTGTTTCTCTCTTATTATTAACCACACATTTTTCAATAAAATAATATTACACGCAAATCCAAAACTTCCTTATTTTTTAACCACATTCTCTATCAAAATACTATTCCAAAATGCTTTTAGGCAAAAAAAAAAAATAGGGCTCAGACGGACACATATTATTCTCAATAACATCACATGGAAGTACACATCTGCTTTTACTGCTGCCCCATAGATGATATTCAAAAAATTATCAAATGGTGAAGTGTGACTATAATTTAATGGCAAAGTTGCACAATTTGTTTTACCAAAATTGTGATGGGGAAATGAGAATAAGAATTAAGGTGGTAAATATACATTTGACCAACTTAGCACCAAATGAACTCCAAACAAATGATGGTAGGACGATAAAGAATCAAAAAGATTAAGATCCAAACCTGGGTAATTGATAAAATAAATATTTAAGTCTCTGCTATGGCACTTTATAATAGAAGAGTACAACTTCCATTCATCTCAATTCAGGGACCATCATTTTCAAAACACTAAACGAGGGAAAAAACGGTTGTGCTACATGTACATAATTGGTTTATATAATGGTTTACATACACATGATGTGGTGAGATATGATTGGGTCAGAATTTCTTCAACCAAGAGAAAAAATAAAAAATAAAAAATTACTCACTCTCTTTTGGACACTCATCTATATGTAAACCACTATGTAACTCCTTATGTACAAGTAACATTATTCAACTTCCAAGCCACAAAAGAAGATAAGCTAAATAAAAACTGGGAGAAAGCGAAAAAAACACTAGCATATAGGCAAACAATTACCTACATCACCAGCTTGAAGTTCCATTGACTGTATACAAGGAGTGATTCCTTCTAAGACGTACATTCTGCTATTATTATTTGGCCAAAATCGAAACTGGAATGACCATTCTTTTCCCTTCAAATCATGTACTTTCAGAGGTAATCCTTCTGGTTGAGAAATCGGTGGAAAGTAGGCCTGATTAATTGTAAATGAAGTTAAGAGTACTTTTTCAAGAATACATACAATGAGTTAACCAGATAAACCTTGCAACTATTGAGTCTAATTTGACAGGTAGTAGAGGATTTACACAAACAACAATGTATATAACATCCGAAAACAACTTAGGCAGCCGTTAGAATTGAATTTAGCCGTTAAAAGTACGTTTTTTTTTTTTGGGGACCTAATTAAATGTTGACCATAGTTTAGGACCATAGAGCAATTTCTTTTACATATGTGCAGATTTTTCCTTGACTAAATCTTAGTAATATGATTGCATAATTGATTTAAATATTGCATGTCAATTAACCTAATAAATTGGTTAATTATTATAGTTAGAGAAACTTTCATTTATTAAAATTAGATAGAAACGTTATTTATGCATGTGTAATTAGCTATATCATATCTTTATATGGTATGTTATAATATTTATTTCGGCAATATCTTATTAGTAGCAATTATATATTTATTAATATAATTAATTGGGTAATTAGTTTGAGTGATTGATTACACTTTATATGGAAAAATGTGTGGCATTAATAGGAGAATGAATATTGGTACCAAAAATAGGTAAT
Source organism: Fraxinus ornus (assembly GCA_903798235.1). Lineage (NCBI taxonomy): Eukaryota > Viridiplantae > Streptophyta > Magnoliopsida > Lamiales > Oleaceae > Fraxinus > Fraxinus ornus. The sequence continues at coordinate 21,331 of CAIGRF010109476.1, read as the reverse complement.
AGGATCAAACCTTAGAGACACCTATTTATACCCCTCATATCATTTATACTCACACACAACACATCTTGTACTTTACATCTTTCTTTCTTTTAACTCATCCTCCACATACATTTTCACATTACAAAATTTATATTGTAGTGAAAATCTAGCAAGACAATTTCCTCGATTTACCTTAATCTTCTTCCATACATCTGTAAGTGTAGTAGTACGAATTGTTCTTTCATTATTTAAATTACGGAAATTTATATTATGAATATGATGATACAGAAATCCAAATTATGATTATAATAAGGGTTATATATGTGTAAGTTCAAATGACCAGAGTTTAGTAGCATTATGCACGAGAATTATAGCCACGAAGTTCGGATTTTAATTCTTATGTCTCCATATGTATGTTATGATTTTTCGTATTTAATTATGAGATGATAATTCGTTATTACTCATTTACTGAGATTTATGTCTCATTATATATATTAATGGGTTGCCTGATTTTATGTTGTTTCTTTCTGATTTAAGTCGATAATACACTTCCCGTGTATTGTGTTTTTGATTAATAAAATTTTGATTACCTTTCAAAAAAAAAAAAATGTCTCATTATGTATATGTTAAAATTTTTATATGTAACTAAAAAGACGGGTTCGAGGAGATCGGAGGTAGATTGTACTTGCGTGGGTGAAAAGGAAGAATAAATTATGTAGTCAATGATTTTAATAATGTTCATTGTATTTTTCTTAAACTAATTTTAAATCCTGACATGTTAAGAAAATATTATGTTTTCTTTTGTTTATGAAAGTATTCTTTTACGATACATGTATAATGATTCCAAAGTTAAAAAAAATTGGGTGAATATATGGTAAAAAATCTCCATTAGGAAGATTTTTAAAACTAATTCATGACTGAGCTTGACTATCACTCTGTGTGACTTTGAGTTAACTATCACTCTCTGTGATGTGTCAAACTAAGATAGATAATTTCCCCCCTCGAGGCAAAGAGATAATTTGAGAACTAGTTTGACCTCTCATGAGACAACTATTTAGCTTTTTATTGGATTGAGAAACAGAGGTGACAAGCTTTTGGTCAATCAACTGACTAAACTTGGTGCTTCAATTACGTTGTATCAAATACCTTGCACTCAAAGCTATCCTTTCTCCCAGATATGCATACACAAGGAGCGAGTAATTGAAGATTGTTCAGAGGTGACAAGCTTTTGGTCAATCAACTGACTAAACTTGGTGCTTCAATTACGTTGTATCAAATACCTTGCACTCAAAGCTATCCTTTCTCCCAGATATGCATACACAAGGAGCGAGTAATTGAAGATTGTTCAGAGGTGACAAGCTTTTGGTCAATCAACTGACTAAACTTGGTGCTTCAATTACGTTGTATCAAATACCTTGCACTCAAAGCTATCCTTTCTCCCAGATATGCATACACAAGGAGCGAGTAATTGAAGATTGTTCAGGAAATATTTCATGCCTGACATATGCATCTTGATCTCCTTCCCCATTTTTTAATAACTGATAACAACGGAATACATCACTCTTTGCTCTTTGAACAAAAAGTATAGACCATTTATAAATCTTAACACCCTACAAAATCAGCATTAAAGGTTCAATTTCTAAGATCTTATCCCATTATCTTTAACTTCTGAGCTGAAGATGGTTCCATTATTTTTTAAATAGATGTAGCGCAAACAATGTATCCAGTATCGAATACTAAAAATATGCACGTACTAAAGAAGCTCTGCATGCATAAATAGAAACTATAGTGCTCACGCACAAAACTAAATCATAGTGCAAATACAATCTATATGTTAATATAAAGAATTTGAAAGCACATTAAAACATATGGACTCACCTCTGCACATTTTTTTGGCAGGACTAAGCGCCCAATCCGTCCAGCATCACTGGCGCTTAACATTTTCTCAAATAGAGGAGTAATTACTGAGTTTGAACTATCAAGAGGCTAAGGTAATATCAAGGTACTAAATTGCAGAATTTCAACACACCGATTTCGATTAATGATGAAGTTCTTATAAATCCATGCAGGTCATGTAATACATGACTTTAAAAACATAGTAGCATATTACATAAAATAAAATAAAAAAAAGGTCTAATTTCAAAACAGTCGTAACAATAATCGCTAAGACGTGAAAAAAACTGCAAAATGCCTTCTATAACCAAAGGATACGCGCTGGAAATTTGTTGCAACTCCTTATCAGTTATTCGAGGCCAATATCGGGGAAGCAACTGATTTCGGCCTCGGACATCTCCTCGAGATTTTCCATTGCGCACTTGAGCCTCACCAGCTGAGTCCATTCCATTATGAATGCAAACCTGTTTGCCCACGAAAGTTGAAAGGGATGGCGGTTGTAAAAGAGTTGCAGAAACCTGGTCAATATCATTTATTTCATTTCTAAATGGAGGAGCTGCAGCCAAATTCAATTTAGAAGTAGGAGAATCATTCTTGGGGAATGATCGCATATGGGAAACATTTACAGACAGATTAGGTTGCTCCTCCTTACTGAGTCCTGCAAGAAAATGGTTTGCATCAGATTCTGATACGAATTTTGCATTCACGTACAGTGGACATTTTTTCGGAAAGAAATAAATGCAAGGGAACCAAAAGTTTCTTCACTCCAATTAAAAAAGAGACAAAAAAGTAGTTACCAGCATTTCTGTCCTCAACAGTTTCAAACGGACCACTTCTCAACTTCCCATATATTAATCTTCCAAAAGAGTTCTCTTCTTTCTTCTCAAGGAAAGAGCTAGATAATCTCTCACAAATACGGAATCTATCAATGCCGTCTGAAATATCATCTCCAAAGGCCATCCTTGGCTGCGACTCAAATTGGATACTAGAACCGTTAAATAAACTGGGTGCCTGCCGCCAAGGTATTGGACCTGAGCCAGTTATTGTACTCCAGTTTCTCGTTGAGATGTCTTTCATTCTTTCAGGCTCTGAAGAAAGGAAGTGTGGAGGTGGTGGCCATGCAGGATTTGGCGTCTGGAGCGTGGAAAAATAATTTAAAGATAAGGACATAACCATTTGTTGGGATGTAAAAATATTGGATTATGATCAAAGTAAACCATTATCGTTGGCAAAAACACAAAAACTCTCTGATGGCACTCTGTACACCTCTTCATGAAAAACAAAATCAAAATAATTATAAGAATGTTTATTTGTATCAATAGTGGCTGCGAAGTATCTGATTGCATTGGATTTTGAGTGAGAGATCACATAGAGCATAGAAAAGGTTTTAAATTAAATATTTTCCAATGTACAAGCACTAAAGCAGAAAAGGGCGACGTGACAGCAATTCAACTGCTTTCGAATCCCATATAAAACAGAATTCTCAGTAAAAGAGTCATATGATCCATACCAAAATATTATTCTTTGCACATGATAAGCACTCAATCCCTCCTGCATCCAATAGTATGAACATATGGAATGAAACTATACAGCCACAATGTATTTGCTGCAATGAAAAATTCAGCACTCGTAATTTCAATATTGCAAGGTGGAAATGTGAACTTCAAAATTTAATGTCCAAACACTAAAAATACAGGAAATACTTCTCCTAAGTAAAAAACGAGATGTATGAAACTAGCTAACCTTTCCACAAGATTCACAACATCTCCAACCAGAAGCATTCAGGTGGAACATTTCGCAAAAATTCCCCTCCTCATAAGCAGAACTAGATAGACATGGAATTACATGGTGTGATAGCAAGTTAAAAAAAAAGGCTAAAAGCGAAAATAATATTATGAAGCAATCTTCTTCCAGATATATCATAGGAGGATGTAAACATGATACAGCATACAGCTGAAGTTCCAATTAGGTAAGTTATAGTTTTTGAAAGATCGCTTAAAGTCCTACTTTACACAACAAAAACCATTTAGCCCAACCAAATTTTGTAAAACCAATGAGTCAATTTTCCCAACGTTTTTCCAAGTAAATCATTTTTTCCATAAAGTCCCTATCAAGATATGAATATTCAGAAAAAAATTAAAAGTAATTTCTTGTACAAAAATGATAGAGTTTGTCAAGCCAAAATGGGGGAGCCACCAGCATTCAAGTCAAAACAGGTTGCAATGAAGTCCACCATTAAATGATGGCAAGTTCCACTAGATAATTGGAGATATGTAGATGATAATAGATTCATAAATAAAAAGATAAGGCCTTGTTGGGCAAGTGGTTGTGGCGATTTGGAGTGGAGAGGGTGAGTTTTTGGAGAGAAATCATTGGAGCGAAGTATGGTGTTATGGAGGGGGGCTGGTGCTCAGTTGACGGTCGTGGATCTTATGGGGTGAGCCTGTGGAGGTATATCCGACGAGGATGGAGTGATTTCCGAGATAATTTGAACTATGAGGTGGGGATTGGCAATAATGTCAGGTTTTGGGATGATCGCTGGTGTGGAGATCAACCACTTAAAGCGCGTTTTCCTTCTTTGCATCGTATTGCCTTGGAGCCGTCTGCTATGGTGAATGATGCACTTACCATTCACAATGGTAGTATCAGTTGGAACACTGCTTTTGAGAGGGGTTTACAGGATTGGGAATTAGATGATTATGCATTGTTTTTGACCTCTTTGCATGAGGCATACATTCAGGTTGGAGTAGATGATTGTAGTAGGTGGAGGTTGGCACGGAATGGTATTTTCTCAGTTCGCTCTTATTTTAGATCTTTATTGGAACCTGTGCAGAGCTCATTCCCGTGGAAGATGGTGTGGCAATGTAAATTGCCTCCACGGGTGGTCTTTTTATTGTGGACGGTTGTGCGGGGGCAAGCGTTAACGGTTGATAATCTTCGAAGAAGGGGTTTTTGTGTTACCGAGTGGTGTTACATGTGTAAGAAGGATGGGGAGACGATTGATCATTTGTTCATTCATTGTGATGGCGTTAGGTGGCTTTGGAACAGCANAACACACGAAATTCAAACCACAAAACAAAACTAAACAACCAAAAAAATAAATAGTTTGAATTTCTCTCTACACACCATAAAATCTCGCAATAAGAATTCATATAAAAATCCATACTTCTTGAACATGATTTTCACTTTCCCTTTATCCACAAAAAATAGAAGCAAAAATCCAAACTCCAAATTGTAGACTAGTACGAAATAAAATGTAGACAAGAAGTCAAACCAATATAAAGCAAAACAAAGGAAATTTTCTTACGCGCAGCCATCACAGAGGTCGGCGTACTCGCCGGTACGGCATCGCCAACCTCTCCTCCACTTATCCGACGCCTCTTTGCAATTCGAATTGAAGCAGGTCTTCGACATAACGTACGGAAAACCTAACCAAACCTGTAGAAACAAAACTGCATCTAAAAAAGTAGCGAAAAATTACTGTTCTACTTAATTAAGATTGGAAATGATAGTAGAATTTGAAGCCATTTGAGAGAGGGAGAGAGGCGAGGGTTGCTTGGGAGAGGGTTTTAGAGTTAGAGAGAGAGGGAAACTGATGACGAAAAGAAGTGAGAGAAAGTGCTTACATCACTGTGTGTGTAGGCTTTAAAAAGGGACGTTAGTTGGAGCTGAGTATATATATTTGGCGCCGTCGTTTCTCTTCCACTGCATTGTCGTTTGGTCGTCATTGTCAACGGATCCAAATTCTACGTTGTCACGATAAAATTTTGATGGTTTTTAAAAAATGCATTATAAATTCTAATGAATTTAAATAGATTTTCACAAAATTTACAAGGATCTCGTAAATACGGTGAAATTTCAAAAAAAAAAATTGATTATATATACTTTTAAGTTTGAAATTCATCCAATTTTTTTTTTTAAATCCATTAATTAATGAAATTTTTAAAAATTCACTAATTATTGAATTTGTTGAATTTCATTAAAATCTTAATTGAGTTTTATCACAATTTCAATTGAGGATAAGGCCCAATTCAAACTACCAAGGGTAAGTTAGGGTTGTGTTCGAATTAAGGGTGATTTGACAAAACTTTTAATGACATATAAAAAATGCATAATTAAATTCAATATTCTGTCATATTTTATATCAGTACAAACGAAACGAGATGAGTCAAATTCACATCAAACTAACTATCTTATCTGTGACCAACCTTATTTTTTGTGACTAGACACTTGTTATAAGTTACTGACTATAACCAAATTTGTCTTTGGTATGATTATATGTGACTGATTAATTTGTGACTTAATCAAGTTATTAATTTGTGTTAACAATGATTTAGTGTGGCTAAATTTTTCTCAGTAACTGTGGCCAATTTGCTGTGACATGTCAATCTTAACCGTGACGATATGTGATCAACTGACAATTATAATAGCACATAATTGATCACAACCAGTTATTACAAACACATACCGGTCACAGAGGGTTAGCACAAACAAATCTTCACATACTACAAGCCAGCACTAGAATATATCACCATCACCTCCAATACACAACCTCTATCACCTTCAACTAAAATCCACGACAACGAATTTGTGCCCAAACACACGATTTTTTTCATTGTAATCAAAATACGATGAGTCAATAGAGATCGATCAACCATCATGACTTGTACTCAACATAAAACCACTGGTTTTATTTGCTTTTCTTATTTTTTGGAGCAACACGATAAATCTTTTTCCTCTTAAGATTATATAAGTAATTAAAAACAAACTGTAATAAACTCATCGAACAAAAAGATAGTTTTAACCACATATTTCACCATTGCACAACACTCGAAGTCCCCAAACTACTGCTACTCCCCTCCACTATTTCGACCAAAAACCCAACAATCTCTATCGTTTTTTCTTGCTTAATCTCACCTTTATGAACAAGAGGAAGAACAATGGGTAAGAAAGAAGTTAAGGCCGATGGAGTCCAAGGACTTAAAATTGGAGAGAGAAGTGATTATTGCAACGAAGTAGGAGACATGGGTGAGGAGCGGTCAAAAGATTGAATAATGGATTGGGAGGTGGCAACAATGGTGCAAAGATGGTGGAGGAGTGCGCATACCGATCTAGAAGTTGTTGGCATATGTCTGAGTTTACGGTAAAGGAGTGGGAATGATTATCGATCTCAGGCGACGGAGCGGGCTTTAATACAGACGACGATGCTCCGATTTAATTTAACGGAGGGATTTATGGAAGGCTTGACCGCTCCTTATATGCAATATGTGGTTTCGTATAATCTGAAGACCATAGCATTAAGGGATTGTATGTAGCCACGGTCGGCGATGTCAATTTGACATTGCGAGTAGCTTCGTCGTGGCCTGCTTCACCACTGTGTCGTGATTCCAATGTTTTTTGTTCGTCTCATGATGCCTCCAACAGAGGTGCATCGTTAATAGAGAGGGAGTAGAGTAATAAGAGAGATGAGTGCGAGAAATGAAGTTGGGGGTTGCCAAGAGTCAGTATTAATTATATTAATAATTCTTAATTAGCACCTAATTTATTTATGAATTTAAAATTAATCTTCCTTGTTTATGAAAATTAGTCTTAGTGTCCGTCTGATTGCAAATGTGGAAAATAAGTGAAAAGAAAATGTTTTATTGGGAATTGAATTGCATAGAATTTGTTTTACTGAGAATTGTAATTAATTATGTTTGATTGATATAATTTTTCACCTAGAAAATGTTGAAAGTTTGGTGTCTGTTTGTCTTCATTTTTTTATAACAATTGTCTATTAAAGTGATAATTTTTTCTACTATTGCGTCTAGAATTTATTCCAATTATAAAAAAGTAAAAAAAAATTAAAAATTAGAAAAAATTATCATACCGAACACCATTCATTTGACTTTGTTTTACATAGAAATTGTCAACAAAAGTGAAAATTCTTTTTACAATGGTTAATATAAGTTGTTGCCATTGCTAAAAAAAGGTGGAAATTGTTTTCCCACAATGGGAAAACAAAATCTAAAAAATGTGCATCAAATGGTTGTACCTAGAAAAAGCTGGAAAACGTTTTCCATG
>CAIGRF010109460.1:10218-21757 GCA_903798235.1 Fraxinus ornus | reverse complement strand
AACATCAGCGTACCTCATATCCGAACTCTATATACAAACCATCTAAACCTTTCACTATGATTCACAGTGACTTATGGGGACCCTCTCGAACTCCCAGTAGAACACACACAAAATGGTTTATCATTTTTATAGATGATCATACTCGAGTCTGTTGGGTCTACCTACTAAAAGGAAAATTTGAAGTTCGCTCCGTGTTTATCAATCTTCACACAATGATTCAAACACAATTTCAAATACAAATCCAAATACTCTGTACAGATAACGACACAGAATATATTAATAGTACCCTACGAGACTATTTACAAAACCATGGGATAGTCCACCAAACTTCATGTGTCAATACCCCTCAACAAAATGGGATTACTGAACGGAAAAATAGGCACCTTCTAGAAGTTGCCCGTGCCTTAATGTTCACTATGAATATGCCTAAACTTTTTTGGGGCGATGCTATCCTAACAGCTACATATCTAATCAATAGAATGCCCAGTCGTACACTATCCTTCGACTCACCTCTTCAAAAATTCCAAATGCACTTCCCTAACACTCGTCTTCACTCTACTCTACCTCTGAAAGTGTTTGGATGCGTGGCCTTTACCCATATTCATTCTCATCATCGAAGCAAATTAGAACCCCGTGCACTTAAATGTGTGTTCATTGGATACTCACCTACTCAAAAAGGATATAAATGCTATGATCCATCCACAAAAAGGGTTTTTGTTAGTTTCGATGTCACCTTCTTTGAAACAACACCTTACTTCAACAAACCCTCTCTTCAGGGGGAGATTCTAAGTGAAGAGCGGTTACTTGAAGAATTCTTTAACTTTGATCTCTCCCCTCCTGAACCAACCTATACTGAAACTGTCACATCTAATATGCCATCTACAGAAGGAAACTTGAATTCAGGGGGAGATGCAGAGAATCAAAAAGGCAAGGAGGTGCTAGTTTACTCAAGGAGGCCGAATTCAAAGTATACGGGAAACCTCGCACCTGAGGCACCAAAAGAGTCAGAACCGATGATAGGGCCGAATAAAATCCCATCTGATAACTCTGACTCTCCAAGTGATGATTTACCCATTGCTCTCAGAAAACAAACTCGATCTTGTACTCTCCACCCTATCTCTAAATTTGTGTCTTATAAAGCTTTATCTATAAAATTTCATACTTTTATTGCCAATCTTAACAATGTAGAAATTCCAAAGAACATCCAAGAGGCCTTAGAAGTTCCTAAATGAAGAGAAGCTGTTATGGAAGAAATGCGAGCGTTGAAAAAAAATGAAACCTGGGATTTGGTGGAGTTACCAAAAGGAAAAAGACCAGTTGGGTGTAAATGGGTTTTTAGTGTGAAATATAAGGCTGATGGGACAGTAGAACGATATAAAGCTCGACTGGTAGCCAAAGGATATACACAAACATATGGTATTGATTACTTGGAGACATTTGCACCAGTGGCAAAACTGAATACAGTTCGTGTGCTCCTATCTCTAGCTGCCAACTTGGATTGGCCCCTCCAGCAACTCGACATAAAGAATGCTTTTTTGAATGGAGAATTGGAAGAGGAAGTTTTTATGACAATGCCACCTGGGTTCAATAATGAGAGTGGAAAAGACTGGGTATGCAAGTTCAAGAAGTCATTATATGGTCTGAAGCAATCACCAAGAACCTAGTTTGACAGATTTGCAAAGGTACTGGGGAATCAAGGATACCAACAAGAGCAATCAGATCATACTATGTTTTTCCGACAATCTGAAGAAGGTAAAATAACAATTTTGATTGTGTATGTAGACTATATAATCCTCACGGGAGATAATGTAACTGAGATGGACAGACTAAAGAAAAGCCTAGCCTCTGAATTTGAAATAAAAGACCTAGGTCAGATGCGATACTTCTTAGGGATGGAGGTCGCAAGATCAAAAAGGGGTATCAGTATATCACAATGGAAATACATTCTCGACCTGTTGATCGAAACTGGCATACTTAGTTGCAAACCAAGTAACACACCTATAGATTGTGGGAAAAGAACATATGAGACAGGGGGACTGGTTGATAGAGACAGATACCAGCGATTGGTTGGTAAGTTAATTTACCTGTCACATACAAGGCCTGACATAGCTTTTTCGATCAGTGTTGCAAGCCAACACATGCACTAGCCGAGGGAAACAGACCTAGAAGCAGTGCACAAAATTCTCAAGTATCTAAAAGGCACCTCTGGAAAGGGACTATTTTTCAAGAAAAGTGAAAAGAAAGAAGTAGAGATATTTAATGATGCTGATTGGGGCGGATCAGTAGAAGACAGGAGATCGACATCAGGGTACTGCACCTTTGTATGGGGCAATCTGGTAACTTGGAGAAGTAAAAAACAGAATGTAGTGGCAAGAAACAGTGCCGAAGCAGAATTCAGAGTAGTTGCACAGGGGATATGTGAAGGACTATGGTTAAAGAAGCTCTTGGAGGAATTGAAGGTTGAAATGAAATTACCAATGAAACTCTATTGTGATAATAAAGCAGCCATCAACATTTCACTTAACCCAATCCAGCATGATAGAACAAAACATGTGGAGATCGATAGATATTTCATCAAAGAAAAGGTTGAAGACGAAGTCATGTATGGTGTATGTCCCTACAAAGGAGCAAGTGGTAGATATTCTCACCAAGGGATTGTCTCAACAACATTTCGACGATTTCACTAGCAAGTTAGACATGATCAATATCTACAGTCCAACTTGAGGGGGAGTGTAGGAAATCGTGTATGGAAAGATATCCATACTTGGTGTAAACTAATTAAGTTATAGGCTGTAAATATTCTCTCAAATTAGGAGATTTAGTTTTTTCTTTTTTTAGTTCCATTATTGTGATATAAAAGGGTGTAAGTTGGTATGATTGATTAACGAAATAAAATTCTTTGTTCTTCTCGTTTCGTTCACAAGCCTTATTTGCTGAGTTCAGGGATGCCCATCAGCATGGTTTTCCACAAATTTTCTACTGGAAATGCATACAAGCAATGGAGACGATGTCAAAACAGGCATTATGAAACTGAATGCTGATGAGGCTAAACAGGGCAGGAATTCCATGGAGGTGGGTAATGGAGTATTAGAATGAATATTATTATATTTAGTTTTCAATTTTGATGAGTATTTTAGGAAACATAATTAGGGTTTAATTTAATAGCTTTTATTATATACTTCCGACTTAGAATAGAATCATTGAATCCCTCTATAAAGGAATCTTATGCTTTATAATAGGACAACCTTTGATAATGAAATAAATTGATATTTCCCTTTGCCCTCAATTCTTCTCTTCTTGCCCCCCATTTCATTCTCTTCTTCTCCCCCTTTCTGTTTCTCCTATAATTGTTCTATTGCATCCTACATCATGGAGGTTGTGGCTCAGGATCATAAAGGCACAGTTATAGAAGCTTGCTCAGACTGTTCAGGGCAAATATTAGCCAGAACATGCCGAGGTCATAGCCCTCAGGGAAGGGCTGTTGTTTGCTAAGACAATGGACTACAGATTTTCATAGCCAAATGTGATGCTCTTCGGGTCGTCCAAGGCCTGAACTCAAACTTTAGTTTGGCGGCAAATGTTTCGATCTTAGATAATATTGTAGCGCGCTTCTTTCTGATGTAGGGTGAAGCACTTGTCCGTATGTTCCTAGAAATGGGAATTTTGTGGTCCACACTCCACACGCTTGCATCCTTTGCTACTCTAGCCCCAGTGGATATACACTGGGTTGATTGTACTCATATTTATTTTGCATGTTGTTTGTGCCAATTTGCATTAAATGGAAATTATTTTGAGTTCAAGAAAAAAAGGAGTGAATTTAGCCCGTGTTTGGTGGCCATTTAAAAAAAAGAAAAAGAGTTTTGAATAATGTTTTAGGAGAATGTGTGATTAAAAAGTAGAAAAAATGTTTTGCGTTTGCGTACAAAATATTTGTGTGAATGTGTGGTTAAAAATGATCCCGTAGAAAAAAGAGTACAAAAAGAATGGGATTCAAATAGGGGCTTAGTTTTGTTTATAGTGTAGAGGAGACTGAGAGCTACAAGAGATAACACTCCAAGACATTCAATTTTTCTTGGAGAGCGGTCATGTGTGTGTGTTCAACATTCTGTTTGTTCTGAGATAAACAATCATAATATTCAGAAAAAGGAGAAAAAAAAAAGAAGCAAATACCTTTTCGAATCAAAACTGCACAGCCTGGCATTTTTAGCAGTACTCATCCAGCTTCGCGTATTTTAGCATTAGGTGGAGAACCAATGATACTGGCAGGCCCCTTTGCCTGATGAGCTTTGGCATTACCACCTTGCAGTCCAGCTGAGTTCTTAGCCACCATCTCAGTGGCTGAAATCGACTTCTTTATCTATCAACAGAGACATAGGTAAAAAGAAATAAAGGCATCACCAAAAACCAGAAAGAAATCCAACAAAAATTTTATTTACTTAAACTAACATCTTCAAATTAGTTCTTGCACCAATCTGATGACTGTAATACTCCCTGCTCATTACACTTGTAAAAAAAGAAGGAAGAATGAAGAAGCAAAACTTACCGCTGCTAACCGCTCCCTATGAATATCACTTACAAACTGAAAACCACACGACAGAAGAGTCAGGAAAATACGAACAATTTCGCGGTTTAAAAAATAATCTGCGACATGTGAGGTGAGAACTGCAGAAACAACCAAGACTCCACCAACACTTAAAAATTATTAAGCTCAAGAAACTCTTTCTACAAAGTAATCAGAGAAACTACTTGCCGGTTTTTTGTAAGTCTTGATCTCATCTCCACCATATCCAGGAAGTGTCATATTCCAGTTTCTTTCTGAATCGAAGTAACAAACAGACGTTTAAGCTCTGAATATTTTCACCACTCAACAAAAAAGCAAACTCCTAGAAACTAACCAAGATTTAGAAGAATGTCCTTGGCTTCTAAGGTAGTGGACTTTCGATGCTTGGCCAATGAACAACCAAATTTTGTAATCTGGTGCAGTAATATTTGAAATGAAAGAGCTTGTTAACGAAACTTAGCCATGAATTTAAGTCATAATGGACTTTATAATTTAAAATTAATACAGTATATAAATGACAATTGCATATAACTAAGCAACACGAGTAGTTTACGAAAAAAATTAAAATCTAGCTACCGATTTTATGTAGAAACATTTCTAAACATTCAAAAATAGAGGACCCCTACAATATGATATCCTTATTTTATTTTTTTTTGCGTGTGTGTGATGGCAGCAAATGTCCTTTTTAACTAATGTCAACTTCCTAGCATCAATTTTACAAGCAGCTTTAAAAGTCTAAAAGATTCTCCTTACTGTCAGTATCATGAACAGAGAATTATTTATGAATGATATGCATTGTCTTTCCTATTTGCTTCCATGAATTCAAGCAATAACAATTACATCAGTATTTGCATATGTTTGACAGCAAGATGAGCTAAGTGTATACACGAAATCAGCAAATCAGAAACGTACAATAATTATTTTTACAAATTCCTATAGAAACACACAAGCGCTAGCATGAGAGAATTTAACTCACCTAGATAGCTGAGTACACAGAAATAAATTCAGAAATTATTATTTTTGTTTAACAGATGTCTAGCATTTGAAGTTTCCAACTTACAGATTCAACAAAGTCCTCGGCAATGTCCACGAGAATGTCTTCAACTTCGGGATCCAATTTTTCTGATGGATCAATCTGTCAAAAAATGTAAGTGATTCAAACACACTTGAGTACAAAAGAAATTAAAATATATTAACCATGACAAGATCATAAAAGTCAAGGTGATTAGTAAAGCGAAAGATACCTCCTTAAATTTACATACATAGAATTATCCAAAAATTTCAAAGATGCTCAAATTATACAGAATCACCATCAACAGAAGAAATAAGACAGTAGAGTATATAGGCAATCAATCTTCTCCGCTACCATTAAGATGCCAAAATCAAGGCCCCAAAATAAAGAACACAGTTAATAGATCATAAAAGTCACGGTGTACAGTGAAAATCAGAAAATGGTCTCCATGTCCCATGCACTATACATAAGCAAAGTGAGTGGCACAAGCCGTTAAATTCACATAGATGGGTAATGGATTTATCATTTATTCAACTTAAAAAATTTAAACCTTGCTTTAAACTAGCCAAAACTATTATCAAATATAGGAATCTGTCAGTCTAGTATACTTGGCCAATCTCCACTACCTTAAGATGTCACGGTTAGGTCACTGGTATAGAAACATAATCAATGGTGCTTATTTACCAGCTTTAAATTGTTTGCATGAGATGGGACATTAAACCCAACAAGGCTAACTTGCAGCCGTTACCACAGATTAAGAACTGTTGGGGTTTCCCTCGTGAGACAGTAGGAATTAGAAATAGAAACTAATGATGAACTGTGATAAATTTTAAAGAAGTGTGATACTTGAATTACAGAAAATTGGGTCTGCCACAAAAGTTGAACTAAGGACCATAAACCATAGATTCTTAACCCTGTGCATGACAAATTTTACTTTCAATGTCCACTGCATTCAAAACTCTGCTTATGTTTTTTGCATAGTTTATTCCAAGAACGAATAAAGGAGGATGGTTGCGGTAGCTAGTGTAAACCTAGTCACGTTTTATGACATGAATCTTAGTGCAGAAGAAACTGTCACAATAGATTCTGCACACATAAATTTTACATTTCAAAGATAAATGAAACTACTAAGCAATTTACATTAGCCCCTAACGATTTCAACAAGCAGAGCATGATACGTCCAACCTAGTACCCAAGCTCAAATATCACATATCACAAAACAGACAACAACAAACTACACTTTTTTACCAATAAATTGGTCTCTTACATGAATTCTTCTTCGCTTGTTCATTACTAGATCTACTTAGAGATATAAAGCAACTAAGTAATTAGCAACTAAACACCCCTCCCCTTTCTAACTTACTCCCCTAAAAATCAAGTCACACTCATGAACGGGGTCCCTTTAGGTCAAAATAGAACATGACCCAGCCAGCGAGGCTCCCTTTCCTTAATTTTTTCTCAGTCAGCACTACCTCCACCTGTTGGTATATATTTTCATTTTCATCTTATCCATCTTAGTATGATGATCATATAAATCTCAAATCCGGACATTTCGGTTCTTCCAATTATGTGGTACCAACTAGTAGTTTTAATTTTTAAACAAGTTTCTTTTGAAGTAGATTTCTAATGGAACAACCACACTTTTTTTTATTATGAATCTACAATCAAGAAGTACTGGATTCTTTTTTGGATAGGCTCTGAAAGAAGAATGGAGGGAATGACTCCTTTGATGGGTGTCGCAATGGTTCTATTTGCAATATTTTTATCCATTATTTTGGAGAATGGACATCTATCTTAGCATCCTTATCTCAATTACATTTATCTAGTGAATATTTTGACATTTACCAGCTCAACACAAAGAGCCATAAAGCATGGTTGGTCAAATGTTCTAATAGAACTTGATTTTTAACCATAATAGAATCTTCCAATCAAATAGAATTCCAGTAGCACTTCTTTATTTCATCCTACCAACTCTAATCATATACATTACGTCCTCTTTAATCCCTCCTTTTCAATAATTGGATGGAGGTACCTAAAACAATCACTTCTAGCACTGTCATCAGCATAGATGAATATTTCAGTAATAATTGGAAGGACGAAACAAAAATGATTATAGAAAAATGGAGTGCTCAGAATAATATATTTGTAGCTGCATTTAACCACCAAAAACAGAGTGAGCCAATGCAATTCTTTGCATATAACTAAAAAGGTAGATTGGTTTCGGGACAGAAACCTTCTGAAGAAAAAGCCAGGGGATATGAACCTGATCTTATTTCTGTAAATTTAGTTAATTTAGTATGATTTATATACATAATGACTAGAAGCATGAACATGTCTCAAAAGCTAGAAAAATAGTAGAAGACAACATTTAGGATGTCAGACACCACATGCCAAGAAGAAGATAATAAAAAATGACAGCACAACCAACACGATTAGCAGACAAATAGAACTGGTAGTAAAATTTACATGCAATCATAAGCATTAGTTAAATACAGTCTTGATTCAATATAGAAGAGTCAAAAGAACATCAACTTGAAAAGTTCCACGTAGGATTGTGAGAATATGCAAATGTCTATATGCTCACCTGACTCACTAGCTCTTGGATGCTTCTCTTGCTAACTATCCGAGTACTAAATTCCTCAGTGTCTGCAGTAACTGACTTATTTGAGGATCCAGGCTGGACTGCACTGGACTGTAGCATTGAGAGAGAAGGTCTTAGGGTTCCCAATCCCTGACCCCGTGCAATCTGTTGTTGATTAGATAATGGCTGCTGCATCCTGGAAGGTGGGAATTGTTGCCCATAATTTTCTTGTGCAAGCCCTGAGTGTTGTGTCGATGTTGTTTGTTGCTGTAGTGAGGTAGTGATGGATCGTAGCTGAGGAATGTGGGATCTTTGCTGCAATGACTGGGAGCTGGCCTGGGGTCGAAGTGACGGTGTTGGCAAAGGGGGCTTTCCTTGGGTTCCAGAAGACAGCCATAGCTGATTCTGGGACTGTGAACTTTGGGAACTACCGGGCGATGACAATCCAGGAGATCCCAAAGATGGAACTCTGAGCATACCATGCCCTTGGAAATTCTGAGTGAACAAGGATCAAAATATTTACCATTAAACATATAGATGAAAACAAACATACATAATTTGAAATCTTCAATCAGCATACTCATGTGAACTTTCAGCTTTTAAAAGCATCTACTTCATTAAATATATGGTTGATAATGCAAGAGGACAACTAATGTAATGAATTCATCAGTACATCTTTATCAATAGTTGTCTTCAAAGAGAATCAAGTATGTACACTAAATAGAAAGGGGTGGACAGAAGAACTATGATATTTCATAGAATATGAAACCACCCCAAGGCCTGGGGCACTTTACAGATGCAATAAAACAACAGGAGAACAGAGAAATGGTCACTATACTCTTAGAACAGCGTTCCAAGCGTAGATATAACAATGAAAAAGGTATACTAAAATTGAATATCAATACATGCATATAAACACCTCAAGCATCCAAAATTTGCTCAAGTATTTCATAGATCATCCACGCATATAATTGACATGTCGTAAGCACAAAGAATACTTTATTTTCAAGATTCAGACTTATACAAAGTATATTCTGGTAGAAGGAAGCAGAGAATATGATGCTCTAAAAAGCAATCAATCGTAAGGAACTATATCCACTAACATGTTCAACTCAGAAGTCTAAAAGTGCATTATTGTTCAGAAGGTACTAAGTGCTGTCATAATTCATGATAGTAGGTGCTTTTTCTGAATAAGCAATGGTCTATGCAAGCAGGTGTTGTTATGCAAACGGCTAGGATAAAGCACAAATTACCAGTTTCACATCCATCAATTCATAACCACACTGCAATCTGTTTTTCCTTTCCATTAATTGAGGCACACATTGTGAAGCCAAGATTAACTAAAGATGTATAAAGTTGGTTTCACATTCTTCAAAGTACAAGGCCATAAAAATAAACAACTGGTAAAAGTCAAAGTTGAAGATCTTCTGCAAGCTCAACACTTTTCAGAGTAAAGAAGATAATCTTCTCCATTTTTTTCAAGGCCAAATTTATGTTGCGTGGCTAACAAATATGTCCTCGCACATCTGTGTCATACATTTGCCAACAACTTCATACCTCAACTGAATAAATGGCCAGCAATATCACTACAATATAAGGAGGGGTCTGGGGTTGGAACTGGAGACAGTAAAGGAGAATCTGGCTGCAATTATCAACTGTGAACTAGCATCCTCTAGATCACGCAGTAAACAAACCAATTTGATAAAGACAAATGCAGCATATGTTTATCACCTCGCTACAAATAAAAAATGCATACCATTAACAAGCATCCCCTAAATAGGTAGTTGATTTGTGTGGCCAACAATAGCTGCCCTACCGACTTTCAATACTGTTCCACAATTTCAAAGACTTCCATGATTTCCCTAGTTCTCAAGTAAAATCATTGGAATTTGGATAGTAACTTTAAGCAGTACTTCATAATCATGTTCAGGAAGATGTCACATGTAAGCAATTACAAAAACATAGACATGCTAAGCATACTCAGAGAAATATTGTATTCCATTTAAAATTAAATCCATTAACTACCAACCGGTGTAGTAGGGGACTGGGAACTTGAGCTAGTCTGTGGCCTAAGAGATGATTGACCAGGCCTCAACTGATGTGCAGTAATGCCTCCCGGCCGCATTGCTGAAGTTGTACCCAATGATCCGGTCATCCCAATTCCTTGTATAGATTGCCTCACCTACAAATCCAATCTACAATTAAACAGCTACCCAACTCCGCAATGCAGAAATGACTGTAATTCCATACTACATACACATTGATGAATTACATTTTTACACCATAATAAAAATATATATGAATTCATATCAGAATTTCGCTCAAAGAGAATAAAAAATGACCTGAGATTGTTGACCATAAGAAGGGGGATTAAGTGAGGAAAAGGAGGTCGGGGGAGTCGATGACGTGGCGGGGTGTTGGGCAGGGACACCAATGGCCATGCTACCTCTTTGAGCGGGCGGCACAGAAATCGAAGAAGCTGGACTGGAGGTAGAAGGAACGGGAGGCGGGGGAAGAGAGAAGTGAGAATAAGTTGAGGAAGGCTGTTGCCATGGTCTGGTATTGAAGGATGGTCTTGTTTGGGAAGTGGCAGGTTGGGAATGTGGGGTGATAGGGGGTTTAGGGGTGGAAGTGGGGTTAGGGTTTGACGAGGAAGTGGTGACAGTTGGCGTTGGTGGGAGAGATGGAGTGAGAACTGAAGAGGAGGGGGAGGAGGTGGTGGTAGCCGGTGGTGGTGGCGGCGTTTGTGCGGGTTGCTGCTGCTGTTCCGCCGGTTGTGGCGTGGACGGCGTTTGCTCCATCGCAAGATCCGGGTTTAGGGGTAGAAAATATTTCGTGGAGATAAATAGTAAGGTGAATTTTGGGCAGCGGGGTAAGGTGGCCAATGGTAGTTACAGAGTTGGCTATTGGCTAGCGCTATCATAGGATTGGCTCATGCTGACCAAGCGAGTCAAGCACGAACTAGATTGCCGTAATACAGTGCTTGTGTTAATTTGATAGTAACTCTATACTACCAAAATAAGTAACTTATTTTCAAATTTGATCAATACAAGATTTATTTATTTCCGTTGGAATGGATCTACACTTGGCCTAATTACAATACTAAATGAACAAGTACAAGTTCCGGTCCTGAACTAACATATCATGTGAATTTAAAAAAAAATGAAATCAATATAACACGAGCATAAGCTTTCTTGTTCAAATACTAATAATTTATACATGAGTTTTCGTGCAACATTATTAATCAATCTCACATACCGAATTCCAAACGTCCAAAATAATTACAACGCTCTTCTCAGCAAGAGAGAGAGAGAGAATTTAACCCTATTTATAAGTATATGTGTGTGTAAGCATGCACATCAGCTGTATATTTGAAACTCTTTAT
>CAIGRF010109352.1:0-11109 GCA_903798235.1 Fraxinus ornus | reverse complement strand
CTCATTCCAGGAGGACTGCTTTAATCACCCCCCTCTAGGTGTAGTTGGGTCGAATCTCGTGCTTCTCAATGATTCATATTTAGAACAAAGGTTTTAAAGGGAAGAGCCGTAGGAGCGGAGGTCGGAAGTGGTCGACCAGCCAAGGCCAACGGTAGCAGTCGGCCGCCGCAAGCTTGGCTGCAGCAACAACCATTTCATATGTGAAAATGTACTTTTGCACCTATTTGAGTTTTTGGTTCCTGTTCACTCCATACCAATTATTTAATTCAAAAAATTATGGTTGTGACTCAAATGAAGAGATGTAACCTTTTGGGAAGTGTTGTAACAACAATCTACAAATAGATTGATGATCTTTTGAAAAATGAGAGATTATTTCTCCTTCATTTGTTTCTTCTTGTTGCATTAAAAGTCCTTGCATTTTCATAAATATAACCTTTGGGAAGGGTTGTAACAACAATCTACATATAGATAGATGGATCATTTGGGAAATGAGAGAGATTATTTCTCTTCCATTTGTTCGTATTTTGTTAATCCGGATAAATACAAAATATGAGCCTCTCGAATGGTAGCTTCTTCTCTCCTTTGTGTTTGGAGTGATTTTCGTTAATGCCAGACGTAACCAACAAAATCGATTTTATTGTATCCTAGAGGCGTTTTGCTTTTCCCTGTGCATCACCGGTAATGCGAGCAAGTATCGTCTCAAGGAGAGTTTCAACTCAAAACTTGGAATCTACTGCTAGAATGCTATTTTTTTAGTATAGTTCAGTTTGGGTATTGGTTGCTATTCTCCTAACTTCATCAGATTCTGTTCGAGCCATTGGGAAATATGCACCAATATTGTTCCCCCGTTGTTTTTATTATTTGACAAGATTTCAGCTCAATAACTTCTTATTATGGTGATATCAGGAAAGAAATAAAAAATAAAAAAAATTCTTATCATGGTACAGGTTAAAAAAGTCAAATAAATAAATAAAAATTACACCTTATATTCATTACATCATCAAGATATCATCAAGTTATTACAAAAGAGTAAATGTTTTTGATGACCATAATCAAGAAATTGATTCGTTGCTTTTATACTTTATAACTTACTTGATCTTCTTTACTACATTTTTCTTGGAAATTTGACAGTAGTCACTAAATTGAAAATTGTCTTTTCATTGTCCTTTCTTATCTCTTGCTCCCTCCATCCCTAACTTCCTGTGCATTCTTGATTTAGACATCGAGATGCAGAGGGTTGATGCAAGAGAAGTTATACTACTGTATTTTCTGCCTTCTACACTTGGGATGATAAACACCATATAAGCTTTTCAAATTCGATATTTAACTAACCAGTGGTATGAGGGCAAACTTTTGATAAATCTATATCTCCAACTACATAATTCAGAGGAGAAAATTTCCCTCGGTGGACTTTGCCTCCTGCTGCTTCTAACCCATTGTTTGTTCCATTCTTACATTTTGTAACCAGGCTTTTAGCCTGTTAGGTCTGTAAAGTTATATCTTATAGATCTTCTATTTTGAAACCCATTCTAACTTCATGAAACTTCAGGATTTTATAGTACGAGGAGGACAAAAATTTCCTTTATACAGGTAAGAGCTACCCTTTGAATGTATAATTCTGATCAGAATTATTTTATTGGTACATATTAAAGATTTTCATTTTCCTGTTTAGGTTTCTCATATAGAATAGCCTGTTGGAGAAATGGTTTGTTATAATTGGCTAATCGACAACTTTGAGCTAATATTTTAGTGAACCCCACAAGTTGTATGAATAGTTCATCAGCATTTAGTTTGACTTCTGAATTTGAGCCCGAGGAGCCCCCCAAATATTCAAAAAATCAAATGTATGAATAGGCCAAAGCCCACATGGGTATGCATCACTGTAGCTTCCTGCCAACAAATCCAATTCAGTTAAATCAAATGCCTGTTTCCTGTTAAAATGAAATAAAGAGAAGAAAATACCTTCTATCGAGATAGTAATGGCAAGCTGTGTTTTACTGATGCTGTTGCTAATAATCAGTTGGTGTATGCTTTTACCGAGCCTCTTTCTCAACAATGGTTTCATTATAAAAGATCCAAAGTTGGTGTCAACGGTGGGAGCGCCATGTTGTGGACACTTAGNAAAGTTGGTGTCAACGGTGGGAGCGCCATGTTGTGGACACTTAGTATGAAAGAAGATTTAAATCATTCATGATAATTGGTTATATTCTGTATATTATTCTTACGTACTCAAATTCAGCCTAATTGTGGATCTTGCTTTAAAAGGCTCTTTGACTGGTATATGTACACTATCAATGGAAAAGAAAGCAGCATGCCTCTTATTTTTAGGGATTATGAAGACTGGGGAAATGATGTTCTGGCTAACATGACAGAACACTCTTCCTTCAAGAAACGTGAATATACATTTCAAACACATGAATATACCTTTCAGAATTTAGATATCCTAGTATATGTACAGTTAATGTCAACAGTTAATTCTTTTTCCTTGCAGTCGGGTAGTACAAGCTGCTCCATATAAAGTTGTAGTGGTTCCAGCATCTGGAAATGATATAGATGTTCATTTAAGAAACCAGGACTTATCATGGAAAGCTTTTCTTTCAAGTGTCGATCACCTACCCGGGTAATGTAAAGATTTTGGTCTGAAATCGGAACAAGGACGAATTTCAATTTCAACTAAACGTAGTTCAACTGTCAAATAGTATTTGATTGTTTATCTCATTAAAATAAATGTCAGTTTTGACATACACTCTCTTTTGGCAGATCAAATTATTATTTTCCAGTTTATCAACCCATAGACTCTGTCACTAATATATTATTTTCATCTGGAACCTCAGGTACGAGGTTTAATTTAAACCAAATACGTTATGTTACTTTGTCCATGACAATTTACATTATCCACTGAATGCCTTCTGCACCTATGACCAGGAGATCCAAAAGCTATTCCATGGACTCATCTTTCTCCAATCCGATGTGCTGCTGATTCATGGACACATACTGATCTTCAAGCTGGAGACATTTTTTGTTGGCCTACAAATTTAGGCTGGGTTGTGGGACCAATTTTACTTTATTCGTGCTTTCTAACTGGTGCAACTCTGGCTCTCTATCATGGATCTCCTCTAGGTCGTGGTTTTGGGAGATTTATCCAGGTAACTTTCCAATAAACACGTTCAGGACATGTATGTAAATGGTTCATCCTGAGTGTCAGCTGGAATTTGCTATTCATTAGCATAGAGAGCAGAAAAGTTTAATAACACAAACAAATAACAATAAAAAAAGTTCTTGTTTTCATAAATTCCTTGTTAAAATTCTGGACTTAAAACAAAGTCCATTCCGTAATTCACGCATTAATATTTTCTAATATAACTATATTATTCTTAAATTTACATTCTTCCAGGATGCAGGAGTGACCATGTTGGGGACCGTCCCTAGCTTAGTGAAGACCTGGAAGATAACAAATTGTATGGAAGGCCTAGATTGGACAAAAATAAAGTAACATTCAATTTGAAGCATCAACACTTCTGCCTTGTGGTTTCTTTGGTTTTTCTGCGAGGAATTAACAATAAGCCTCCACAGGTCATTTTGTTCTGGAGGAGAAGCCTCCAATGTTGATGATGATCTCTGGCTCTCTTCGAGGGCTTACTATAAGCCAATTATTGAATGTTGTGGAGGCACAGAGCTTTCATCAGCCTACATTCAAGGAAACCTTATGCAACCACAAGCCTTTGGGGCATTTAGCTCTGCCTCATTGTCCACAGGTTTTGTGATCCTCAATGAAAGTGGCCTACCTTATGTAAGAATTATTTACTGGCGCCTCTTTCTTGAATTTAGCTTCTTGTTAACTACAACAGATGGCATTTAGTTAACTAAAGAATTGTCTGTTATCATTTTATGAAGAAATGCTGTTGTCACTTTATTACATAGTCGGCTTACCAATTGTTTATACAACTTAGGACGAATTACAGCTATATGCTAGCTCCATGTTTGGTCGTAAAACCAGTAATTGGTCGTGCTTGGGTTCTGTTAGGCTCTCTGGGATGTTTGGTTGTAAAAGGGGATAACTGATCAGTACTGGGTCGTATTGCTATGAAAATATTTATTTTCTCTCGTGAAAGCATTTCACATGTTCTCGTTCGGCATCCTGACTTTAATTATTTATTTTTGAGTTGTATGACAGCCAGATGATCAAGCTTGTATTGGTGAAGTGGGCTTATTTCCTCGTTACATGGGAGCAACTGATAGACTCCTGAATGCTGATCATGATGAGGTTTACTTCAAGGGAATGCCAATATACAAAGGAATGGTGCGCAGTTTGGCCTCTATATGAACCTTGCTTTAGTTATCTACTAGAAATTCTTATCAAATCAACTTCTATGACCCAATGATTTAAAATCAGAGCATAGGGGCATTAGTTCAACAATCCATTTTTTGTCATTCATTGTCTGTGATATAAGTTCTGCATTAGCTGCTGTCCTGTATTTTATGAGCTAAATCAGTATCTGGCTTCGTGGCTGCTTAACCAATTGTCTTCATGGTGCACATCTTACCACTTCTTTGTGCCCTGCTATCTTGGGAAAAGCTTTAATCATGAAAATTCTAATTGTTTAATGTTTGTCTAGAATGCATTCTTGTATAAGAGTTCAGGTATCTCTGTATGCCCGGTTTTAGGGTGTTCAAAGTTGGTTCTGTTAAAAGGTTATGCTGAGAAAAATTCCCCCATTCTCTGACATTCATAGTTCTGCAGTGGTTGGCATTCTACTCTTTTTAACTGCTGTGAGAATTCATGTCGCTCACAAAAATACGTAATTTGTATTTTTTTTTTTTCTAAATTTCCGGAAAGGTGCACGCCACAAAATTAAGTCTTGTACCGAATTGGAGATTTGTCTCGTTTTCTTTTTATTGTCTGATATAATCCTTGAATCTAATGAGGATATTTGGAAAAGTAAGCATGTGACACATTCTTGATGATTATGCCTGGATAAAATTGGTTGCACACAACTTTCTTCAGTTTTATTATTTGTTTTAATTTATTTTCTGTATTTTCTTTTGTTTTTTTAGGCATTAAGCTTCCACTAGGTGAAATAAGAGTTAAAAGTTAAACGAGAATAAGCTCAATACAATCCACATTTTTTACGTTGCAGCAACGTGAGAACTTAATTCTTTCAGCCAGTTTGTTCACCACCCAAGTTTCGGTTTATTCTTGTAATATGTTGATATTATCCAGTAATAACCATGCGCAGTAAAATAAATGTATGGAGCATTTTAGACATATAATTGGTGTTAGATAGTCAGTTGTCTTCTCATCCATGAGATAGTTTCACTGAATCACATTGCTTTTACCTATACTTGATTGTTTTCTTCAGCAACTTAGGAGACACGGTGACATAATAAAGAGAACTATTGGTGGATTTCTGGTGGTGCAGGGAAGAGCTGATGACACTATGAATCTAGGTGGCATTAAGGTAATTAGCCTATTTTCCTTCTTCATCCTCTCATTATCTTAGAAAAGCATTTCTCTTAAATTATAATTCATTTTTCTCTCTCTTCTTATCAATCACGTTTTCCAATAAAATAATATTACACATATACCCAAAAACTTTTCCTTCTTTTTTAACCATACATTCTCCAAAAAATTACTATTCCTATCATTATAATTTGGGAATAATGGGGCCAAACGTGCACTACATAATCCGGAACTACTCAAGTACCACGAGGTCCTATTGTCACATCAGAAAGTGATTGTCATTGACCACAAGCTATTGGGAGTAAGATTTAATTTGTAACATTTGTACTCTTAAACGTGAGTGAGTCCTTAATGCTTAATATGTATTATCATTAAATGTGATTTTGATCCAGACTAACCTTGTGCTTATTGTCTCCTGTGATTGTATAGTTGAGTGTGGTTGAGGTTGAGATGGAAATTATATTAATAGTTTCTTCTTTGCATACAGACGAGCTCAATTGAGATTGAACGTGTTTGTGACGGGGCTGATGAAAGTGTCCTGGAAACTGCTGCGGTCAGTACTGCACCCCCAAATGGTGGTCCAGAACAGTTGGCTATCTTTGTGATATTGAAGACCGGATTTGAAGTCGAGTCAGATATGCTTAAGTTGAATTTCTCAAGATCCATCCAGGCCAAGCTGAACCCTTTGTTCAAGGTTTGAATACTTGATTCCACAATATTTAACACTTCTTATTTTCCTTTTTGTGTTAAACAATTCAAAGAAAAGAAAAAGAAAAAAAGGGAGGCTAGGGTTTTATTAATTCTGCATAATGAAAAGTGAAATACAAAACCTAAATATAAAGAGACTATATATAGTCTAAAATAAAAGAAACTAAAAAACTATTCTACCCTTAATAAACAATAAAACAAAATAAGATTATATTTGTTAACATTTTGTTCTCTGCTTTTGGTGAATGTCTACATGCTTGAATAGACAAAAAGATTGTGTGGAGACAGTCACTCAAAACTTAAGATGTTAGAGGGGAAAGGTATTTATCTATTTATAATTTGCTTGTCATGAACGGCCCGACATATAATCTCATCAAGTGGTGAGACTTAAAGGGTGTTGGTGGAGATTAAGATTCGATTTTTAGTAAATTGTGATAAAAAATTTTGAAATGTGGTTGAAAAGTTGTGTGATCTATGAAATATGTGGTTAATATTGATTGTTTGATTTTGACTTGGATTAAAATCAGATTTTAATTCGGACCAAACATGGACTTAAACACTGACATTTGTGGACTCTCATAACATGTCAAGTCGCCTAATCCAAAAGTTTAAGTGGTTGGAAAGAAGAGGGATTTATTTATACTTTTATCTGATTTGTTAATTAATCAGGTGAGCTTTGTGAAGATTGTCCCAGTGTTTCCTCGAACAGCAACAAATAAGCTATTGAGGAGAGCGTTGAGGGATCAATTGAAACTGGAGCTTCAGATACACAGTAAAATATAATTGCATCACTAGTTTCTAGTATGGCTGTTGTTGTACTATGTGCTAGTTGAGATTATTGAGGGTGAAACTTAGCTTGTTATGGTTATACGCGAAATTTGAGATGAATTGCCATTTTTGTGCTACTTTTTTGTACACAGTCCACCAAGTTATTGAAGTGGTCAATATTTGTATTTATGATTAAGGCCCCGTTTGAGTCACATTTTTCTAGAATGAGAATAAAAAATATAACCGTTATTGGACCCCACACAAGAGATAGAAATTCAAAATTGAGGTTTGATGAGATGGAAAACGGACATATTTCACATTTTTAGGGATGAAAAAGGTAGCTCAAACGAAGTCTAATGCTTGTATCCACAGTACACTTCAGATGGTGGAATGTCATGTGTATACATGAGAAAATTAGGTTTACTGTTTTAAGAATATTATTGTATATTGAATGTTGGAGAATTTTCAAATAATGTCGTTTGGACATTGAAAGATATTTTTATGACCTGTAAGACATAAAATGGTGGAGGATGGAGCCACCCCGCGGTCACCTCTGCATAAAGGAGACCAAAAGGTGGTGTGCACCAGAAGCACCTTTTCATGTTTTGGACGAGTTTTTCACCTTTTTCATGCATGATTGCTTATGANATTGTATAATTGATTAATGGTATGAATTATTAACTAAATATACTATTTTATAATTTTTTAGATGTTTGATATGTATTATTTTAATTATTAAATGATCAAAAAATCAAAATAATATTAAAAATAAGAAAACGTTTTTTTATGCCTAAACTTTGTCTAGGCTCATTTAAACTCATAAAACTTGGAATTTCGTCTAATCACGCCTTACGCTTTTTAGAACACTGAAAATAAGTCTTCGTGCGGCCTCAATTCATCAAAACTCATTTCTTTCGAACTCATTTTTAATTACACATTTCATGATTCGCACAATTTCTATCCATTTTTCAATAACTTATTTCATCAACTTTTATTAAAATCATAAAAAAATCTTATTTTTATCAAAACAAAAGGGGGCTTAAGCGTCTCACCATTCTTCAAAACATCATCTCTTTCTTGTTTGCTTTTGAATCTCATCTCTGTTCTGTGTTGCATCATGCAATCAATGTCATATTTTTTAGTTGGTCTTAAGCAAGTTAAAGAGTTTGCATGGGCAAACACACGGCAAAGACTTGTTTTTTCTCCACAAACATCAATTGTTGTTGAAATCAATATAGCATACTTGATTGCTTTAAAGAAAGCCCACTCCAAGACTCCATCGCTTTAATTCTCCCCTCTCTCTTTTCATTTTCTCTCTCCTCTCATTTTCTCTATAAATACTTTAACTTTTGCCATGCTTGTATTCACATCTTTGTCTGGGTTGAAGGGTAGAGTGCAGTGTGGTTGTATATGGGCGAGTAACTCGTGTTGGAGAAGCAGGGCACGTGCAAATATCAACCCTTGAGAGTCGAGACCTAGTCGATGCATGAAGTTTGCACGTGCTCCCCTTCTCCAACTTGGGTTTCTCACTCCTTCCCTATTCTCTCGTTCTTGACCAGAGGTTTGGTAAGTTGAAATGCAAGGGCAATGTTTTTCACTGTAGCAGCACCCCCACCCCACCCAACCCACCCTAACTTTGGATCCCGTTCCCCCTTTAAATTTTTTTTTGACGTATTATTGAATATAATTGAACACCAAATGTGCCATAAATGTATACTTTTGTAATCAGTCGTGTTTTTTAGAGATTAAAGAGAGTTTTTGTGTCCCTCTGGATGGGGCAAGAGGGAATTCCTTGACTGTAAAAGCTGGTTGGTGGTCCATTTGTCATGACTTTCTAAATAATTCTATTGGCTTTAATTGTCCCCACGAATTCACTAGATTCTTTTACCATTCATGGGTATAGGAAACTTCAAGGACCCTCGTGAGATTGCTCGAATCCAAGTTTTCATAATGGCAGTTGACAATTCATCCGGAGTGCAATATGGGTCATGACGTGCCTCTGTCGGGCCCGTAAAAATGTGACTCTTGGCGGACCTATCGTTAAGGACCTCGAAGACCGACAGTGTTTTTATTAGTTCTATTTTCTAATATGCAAACGTGACTCTTGATGGATTTATCGATAAGGACCTCGAAGACCGACAGTGTTTTATTAGTTCTATTTTCTAGCCTCCGTTTGGTGCGCATTTTTGTAAAATTAGAATGAAAAATATAGTTATTCTCGAGTCTCACAAGAGATACAAAATTCAAATTTGAAGGCTTGATGTGCTGTATAACGGTCATATTTCTCATTTTTAGGGATGAAAAAGGTAGCTCAAACGAAGGCTAAAGCTTGTATCCACAGTACACTTCAGATGGTGGAATGTCATGTGTATACATGAGAAAATTAGGTTTACTGTTTTAAGAATATTATTGTATATTGAATGTTGGAGAATTTTCAAATAATGTCGTTTGGACATTGAAAGATATTTTTATGACCTGTAAGACATAAAATGGTGGAGGATGGAGCCACCCCGCGGTCACCTCTGCATAAAGGAGACCAAAAGGTGGTGTGCACCAGAAGCACCTTTTCATGTTTTGGACGAGTTTTTCACCTTTTTCATGCATGATTGCTTATGATACTAACTTTATGGTAGTTGGGAAGGATTACAACTCTCGTGAAGAGTTGCTTAACAATCTATAAATAATATTGTTAATCTCATAGACGAAATACATGGAATAATATAATTATCTTTCATCTTCCTCCTTAAAGCTATATTTTCTTGCATACTATCATTCATATTTTTCGAACTTTGTTCGTGTTTTTTTGTTTCGAAAATATAGAATGCGAGACTCTATATTGATTTTTTTCTCTCCTAAGTGTTCGAGGTTGTCTTCGTTAGTGCACGATGCAGACCCCATGTTTGGATTCCATTGTATCCTGGAGACGGATGGGTGTCGTTTTCACGGGTGTTTCAGACAGTTGTTGACTCATTTGTTGTCGGAGATAAGGTTAAACGTCAAATAACGGTAGACAAGAGGCGATCAAGGATGACTTATGCCGATGTCACGGCAAGTGTATGGGTACCGCAAAATGCTAATCAGCGGGAATTATTGGATAAAGAAAGGGCAGAGAATGAAGGGTTTGATCCTATCGCTGCATTTAGGGCTCGCATCCAGGCGTTGAAAGGAAAACTGGATGATTTGATTAAGATAGTGGAGATTAGGTCTCTAGTAGGTTCCAGGATTACTTATTGTCATAAGTGTGGGGTGGGATTAGCTGAGTCTTCTGCCAATGGTAAATATGTAGCGACTTTGGATTCTAAGGAATTACCATCGATGAGGGCCCAAACTACAAATAAGTAGGTGGTGGATAAACTTAGAGGCGAATCTCAGACTTGGACTGAAGTGGTGTACTCCAATGGTGATGGAAATAAGGTTAGGACAGAGGAAACAAATCGGGTTGAAATGGCTTCAATGGTCGAGGTATATCGAGAGGAGGCACCTCGGGTTGAGGTAGGGAAGCCAAGTACTAAGAATTTGATTTCGGAGTTATTGGCAGCTACAAAATGTCCTACTAATGAGGGTGCGTTGGACGAGACTCCATCTATTAAGGGATCATTATTGGGTAGTGAACAACAGAATGGATCTGTATTGGTCGATAATTCAACGTTGGTACTTGAGAAACAGCAAGGGGCGATAGGTTCAGCAACTATGGTAGTGAATACCTACTGTAGGAGATATTCGAAGTCTCCAAAGGAAGGGGATCTAGCGAATGATAATGCTCTGGTGGTGTGGGTTGGAGGCGCCGAGAAGGGGGATACAGACTGTGATGTTGTACGGGTCGAGGAAGAAGGGGGACGCTGTTATGATTCCATTTATGCTGAGGAGATGGTAGAAGTTAGTGTTCTTGACGATAGACATCTACCGTCAAATTGGGTCTTTCAAAAAATTTCGAATTTCATTAAGATGGTAGGTGTGTCATGTGATGGGTACGAAGATAGGCTTTTACAATTATTCGAGGAATTGGAGGCTAATAGGGGAAATGGGTTGGGTACATCAAGAGGAAAGACAAGAAGAAAGGGGGATCGGGAGTCTAAGCGCCTCGAATGCTCGGTAAATTATGATCTCAAGGGTGGAGAGTCAAGGAAAGGTCACATGGGGAAAGATGCCGAAATGTTTAGATGATTCCAAAA
>CAIGRF010109287.1:5752-16501 GCA_903798235.1 Fraxinus ornus | reverse complement strand
GTACAATTAAAACATATTAAATTACTAAATATGAAGTAGAAATATCATTGTAAAATATTTCATGTTAACTATAAATAATCGTGTTAGTTATATTTTAAATTTTTTTATTCTTATTTTAATTAATTCAGTAATTATTATTTTTAACATTTCAAATTTGATTTAAATGCAAATAATAATAATAATAATAATAATTGTATTCAAAATTATATAACGAAAAATGACACAAATACCCTAAAAAATACTTTTGCCAAATTAAAAGAAAGGGCAAATTGGACTTTGCACCATTTTGGAAAAATGGTGCAAGAGTGAATAGTATTGCACCAAATATGGTACAACACTATTCACTTTTGCACCATTTTTATTTGGTGCAACAGTGCAAAAGACGGTGTTCCATTGGAGACACCTTTGCACCAAAATTTGGTGCATTTTGGTGCAATGGTGTCTCCATTGGAGATGCCCTTAGAGAACCGATCAAATACTACAATTCTGAATTAATGAAGTAAATAGGCAAAGTAGCAATTGGCAGCGGGTTTTGCAAACCAATATTTTGTGAATGTCCTTTGGCATATTAATCATTGACAAATTTGACAACATTTTGCTAGCTTCTAAACATCTCATACCATTTTAGGTGAATAAAATTGTTCTTCCGCCAACTAAATCATTGCCTCAACCAAAATGGCCTAAATCACCATGTATTTCACAGATAATCTGCTCATAGAACCCTCCACTGGCATATTCCATTAACTATGAACACATACCATCAAGCATACAAAAGGAATAGTCATTTTTCTCAATACTTTTGGTTCCTCTCCGACTGCCTCACTAAACTGAGGTTTCTCTTCATATCTATTCTCGAACTCCTAAAATCCTATTACAAGAGCGCCCATTGAAGTTTACCAAGTAACCATGTGGAGTGCAACAGGTCAGTAGCTACTTTGTTACTATCTTTGCTTTATGCTCAATAAGAATGAAAATTCTTGAGGGAAAGAACTTCATTATCCTTGCTTTGGATTGAGCTTTGTTTTTGAATTCAAATACTGAAGTGCAGTGAGGTCCATGCAGTGACTTTAACATGTTTTCCAGTGTAGAGACTGGAGGATTACCTTCGAAACAGACGGAAGCAGTTGCTAGTGCGTGTAGGTTGCTTCTGTCCCCTTTCCTGAACTCAACTAAGCCCCTTAACTAATAGATGCTAGTTCGTTTTGGGTTGTGCTGGGGGGTGAAGTGGAATCTGGTAAAACCATGAGAGAAGAAAAACTATTAAGAGAGGCTTAGCTTAAGTACCCTGTGAGCAAATAGGCATTTGTTCAATTTATGAAGAAACTTATAGTATTTATGGAGTACTTATTCACAAAGATCATGCAACTCATTCTACACAGATTCCGGAAAGAATCCTATTAATATTCTACCCTACAAACTAGGAGACTAATTTACAAAGTAGATTAATATGTCAAATTATTATATGCAATTTTGTAGTTGAAGGAAATTAAATTCCTTTGATTCCTTAGTGAGCAAGTTCCCAAAGGATGTGTAACCAGATGAATCTTTTAATAGTTCGCTTAGTTCAGCATAATCTTGAGTCTCCATTCCCTTTATCCATTTACTTGTGATATTCCTTACAGGATGGTTAATGGACTTCTTAAAACTGCTCAAGGTGTCCCACCTGGTGTTACAACTTCACTACAGCCGCCTCAAGATGCTACCATGAAGGTAGAAGCTATGAAATGCTTGGTTGCTACATTGAAGTCCATGGGCGACTGGATGAACAAACAATTGCGAATTCCAGATCCTCATTCTGCAAAGAAATACGAGGATGCAGACAATAATACTGATCCTGGAAGTATACCTTTCATGAATGGCAATGGAGATGACCCAACAGAAGCATCGGACACTCAGTCTGAAGCCTCCAGTGAAGTTTCTGATGTCTCAACAATTGAAAAACGTCGTGCTTACAAGCTTGAACTTCAGGTGAACTATAAAATAATTTGTCCATTATAATGTAACAGTTCAGTCTTGTGACCACTTTTCAGTGGATGACTCATGGAATCTAATATGATATTCATGGCAGGAAGGCATCTCTCTCTTTAACCGTAAACCTAAGAAAGGTATTGAGTTCCTGATTAATGCAAATAAAGTGGGGAACTCGCCAGAAGAGATAGCAGCTTTCCTTAAAAACGCATCTGGTTTGAATAAAACTCTGATTGGTGATTACTTGGGTGAAAGGGAAGATTTATCACTGAGAGTGATGCATGCATATGTGGATTCCTTTGAGTTCCATGATATGGAGTTCGATGAGGCTATAAAAGCCCTTCTTCGGGGATTTAGGCTTCCTGGTGAGGCTCAGAAGATTGACCGCATCATGGAAAAGTTTGCCCAGAGGTACTGCAAATGCAATCCAAAGGTCTTTACAAGTGCCGACACAGCTTATGTGCTCGCCTATGCAGTTATATTGCTGAATACAGATGCTCATAACCCTATGGTCAAGAACAAGGTATAGTTATGAAGTTATAAATGATGGTGTTTAAGGGGCTTACATCTGATCCATTTTAAATTTCTTATAATGTTCATCAATTAATCAGATGTCGGCTGAAGAATTTATTAAGAACAATCGTGGAATTGATGATGGAAAAGATCTGCCAGAGGAGTATTTGAGATCATTGTTTGAACGAATATCTCGAAATGAGATTAAAATGAAAGAAGATGATTTCACCATCCAACAGAAGCAGTCTATGAACTCAAACAGAATTTTAGGCTTAGATAGCATACTGAATATTGTGATCCGTAAGCGAGGGGAAGAAAATATGGAGACAAGTGAAGATCTCATGAGAAATATGCAAGAACAGTTTAAAGAAAAAGCCCGCAAAACTGAGTAAGATCAACTACAATTCTTCTACATGTAGCATTGCTCATGGTACTATAGGGACTTATCTGCTGCAGATTACTAGTATTTGCTTTATATCTTTTACGCTGGTCTTTAGTGAGTATATTTGGCTAAGCATAAAAGAAAAGGTAAAGTTGCTTGGAAATAACTTTTTGTCACCTATATGTTTGGATAACTCTAGTTATATAAAGAGTTAATTTTTCGAAAGAACTCCTACTTCGCTGAAACTTACTTATTTTTCCATTGATAACTCTAGTTATATAAAGAGTTACTTTTCCGAAAGTAACTCCTACTTAACTGAAACTTAGCTATTTTTCCAAGTTTGATCAATAAAAAATTATTTACTTTTAAATAAATTTTGTAAATTTAGGAAAACTTGCATTTGATTACCTCAATTTAGATGCTCAGCTTGCAGAAAAAAGATTTATGTTGTCATTCCGACACAAAGACCTACTTTGCAAAAAGCAAAACAAAGCAGGAAAATTGAGGATTGAGAATGATGGAATAATATTTGGTTCATGTTTTGCCCTCATTTTCCCCAAATTTATTTTCAACCACAAAATCTTCCGGTAAAATAATTTTGCCCGTAAATCCATAATTTTTTTCCTACTTTTTAACCAAGTATTCTACAAAAAAATCACTTTTTACAAAAATGGTAAGCTTTATTATGTGCACTGTTGATATATGATGATTCTTATCATGCTCCTCTAGATTTCGTTTTAATGTCAGCTTGAATTGGTGAATTATAGGTCAGTTTATTATGCTGCAACAGATGTGGTAATTCTTAGATTCATGATTGAGGTATGTTGGGCTCCTATGTTGGCAGCTTTCAGTGTTCCTCTTGACCAAAGTGATGATGAGATTGTAATAGCGCTATGTTTGGAAGGCTTTCGTTGTGCAATCCATGTTACTGCAGCAGTGTCCATGAAAACTCACAGGGATGCTTTTTTGACTTCGTTAGCAAAATTTACTTCCCTCCATTCACCTGCTGATATTAAACAAAAAAACATTGATGCAATCAAGGTTGGTGCTTACTTTTCATATTGCGATCCATCTCACACAAGCCCTTGTTTTGTTAGTAAAGTTGTTTTCTACATTTATATAAGGGAATGTGGAGAGGAAGTGAAAATAAAATTCTTGAAACAAGTGAAAAATTCGAAAATTTGTAAAGAATAATTTGATTGTAATGATTTGGTGATTGAAAAAGTATACAAAGCTTTGGTTAAATAGACAAATCAATTTCCTAATTCTAATGACAAATAATTAAAATCCTAAACAAAGTAAAAGAAAAAAGCTTATTTGAACAAGCAAGAAAAATTCCATTCTAATCAAGAAAGAATAAAGAGAATTAAAACCCTGTTAGAACACGAAATTCTATTCAGAATAGAATTGTCCTACTTCATTTTCTCCGACTAGAAGTAAACTCATCCTCGAGTTTGGTTGAAGAAGAGGAAATTGACCAATTAGAAGGAAAAGTCTCCAAAAGTTTTGCCATCACGTTGCAAGGATTCGAATCTAACTTGGACTCAAGAAATTCAGGCATGGGAACTCTAGTGAAGAGTTGTCCTCCACTTTCAGTAGCATTAATATCTTCATATTGCTTTTGTTGAGGTAGCAAGATTATCTTCTTATCATACCACCAAAATATGTAAATGTTGTCTCGATCTTTGTAAGTGGTGTCGACGTCAAATAGCCACAATCTTCCCAACATGACATAGCTTGCATCCCTATCAATCACATGACATATAAATTCGTCCTTGTATTACTTGTAGACAATGGAACTTTGCAAACCTCTATCACTTGAACTTTGGGAGCTTTATTGATCCATGCAATTTTGTAAGGAGTTGGGTGTCTTTCCATCTTTACGTTTAGTGACTTCACTAGTGGTGCTTTGGAGACAACATTTTCACTGCTGCCGTGGTTGATAATGATGTTACATAATTTTTTAGTGATTGTGCAACGGGTGGGAGTGATGTCAACCTCTACCTTTAGCATCTACATTTGAAAAACTAAGTAGGACGATCTTTCCTCCTGACCAACTAACAATAACGACCATATGAAATACATTCCCCAGCATCTGATATGATCAAGGGAACAATCTTTTCTTTTAACCAAATTGCGACAAGAAAATCCATGAAGTTGCAAAAACTACCACATAATCCACACGAGCACAACGTACTAGCACAGTTGATTCACCTACAGAAACAAAGGCACCGTGGAAATGGCTGGTTGAGGGGGATCGGGTTTCACAAATTTTGTTGACTAAAGAAAACGACTCGAGCTCTGATACCAAATTGACGTAGGATACAATCAAACAATTATGGGAGAAGGGGAAAAGGGAGAGAAGAAGAGAAAGGAGGGGAAAAGAGAAGAAGAGGGGGGAGATAGAAGGAGGGAGATAAAGGGGAGAAGAATTTGACACACGGAAGTAGAAATTAAGAGGGAGGAAGTATCTTTATTTCACTCTCAAAGTTTTATAAATTACATTTCATAAGCCCCTTTATATAGGGTTTAAACTATGCCTAATTGAAGTAGGAAAATACTATAAAATCTATGATATCAAACCCTAATTATGATTCCTAAAATAAGCTTCATAATTGGAAACTAGATTAAATAATATCTCTTCTAATATACCATCACTTCCTCTCATTCACCATCCTGAAACTGGTGACTGCCCCCACTGCGTTACTCTTCGTTTTCTTCTGGTGTGCATATGCATTTGCATTTTCTTTTGTTAAGGTTTCATGATTGTTGTCGCCATGTTCTTCTACATGTGTTACTCTCTGTACTTCTGTTTGTGATTGAATGTGCGGTATCAGTATATGCATGCTCTTTTTTCTCTTAAAATGTGCACATTTCATTCTGCAACTGCATTTGCATTTGCATTTGCATATGTTCATATATACATGCAACCTTTTTGAACTGAATCTGGATTAGAATGTTACTTTATGGATGTGATCTTCGCATTTACATTTCATTAGTGTAGACAAGTTACCCATGTTTTTGCTCGAGCAAATTCTTATGGTGCATAATTTACGTTCTAACATATCTCAATTAGATTGGAATTGAAACTATCTGGACATTGAAATTTGAGTGTTTGACAAAAGGTAATGTCTTATTTCAAACAAAAAGAAATGTAAAGAAACTAATATAACTCCTGAACAACTCTCATCAGTACTTACCTTCCTTTAACAGGCAATAGTTACAATCGCAGATGAGGATGGGAATTACTTACAGGAGGCTTGGGAGCATATTTTAACATGTGTTTCTCGGTTTGAGCATTTGCATCTCTTGGGCGAGGGTGCTCCTCCTGATGCCACTTTCTTTGCAATTACTCAGAATGAATTTGAGAAATCTAAACAAGGCAAATCAAATATACTTCCTGTCCTGAAAAGGAAGGGACCTGGTAACATTCAGAATGTAGTGTCAGCGACAAGGAGGGGTTCATATGATAGTGCCGGTATTGGTGGTAATGCAGCAGCAGGAATTACATCTGAGCAGATGAACAACTTGGTCTCTAACTTAAACATGTTGGAACAAGTTGATGAAATAAACCGCATATTTATACGGAGTCAAAAGCTGAACAGTGAGGCTATAGTTGATTTTGTCAAGGCTCTCTGCAAGGTCTCTATTGAAGAATTGCGATCTACATCAAATCCAAGGATTTTCAGTCTTACAAAGATAGTTGAGATTGCGTATGTATTATGCTCCTTTGACCTTCCGCTTTCCTGTTATTGCATCTTAAATATTTAATGGACCACCATTTTTTACATTTTACTTCTGCTTTGGTGTGTAATATTTTAATCTGTTGCCTTCTGAACAGGCACTATAACATGAACCGTATTAGGCTTGTCTGGTCAAAAATTTGGATAGTGCTCTCCAATTTTTTTGTGACCATCGGCTGTTCAGAGAACCTTTCGATTGCGATATTTGCAATGGACTCTTTACGCCAGCTATCTATGAAATTCTTGGAACGTGAAGAGTTGGCCAATTATAATTTTCAAAATGAATTTATGAAGCCTTTCGTAATTGTCATGCGCAAGAGCAGTGCTGTTGAAATCAGAGAGTTGATTATCAGATGTGTTTCTCAGATGGTGTTATCTCGTGTTAACAATGTCAAATCAGGATGGAAGAGCATGTTCATGGTATTTAACTCGACTCCAGATATCATTGTCATCTTTGTGGAATAAAATTGCTTTTGTATTTGCAAACCATATTCGTATATTTTGTATTCACTATTTATTCTATGATTTCTCATCTAATTATATGAAAATATGTAGGTTTTTACCACAGCTGCTTATGATGACCATAAAAACATTGTGATGCTGGCTTTTGAAGTAATTGAGAAGATCGTGCGAGATTATTTTCCATATATAACTGAAACTGAGACCACCACTTTCACAGACTGTGTAAATTGTCTGATTGCATTCACTAATAGTAGATTCAGCAAAGACATTAGTCTTAATGCCATTGGTTTCCTAAGTTTCTGTGCGGCGAAACTTTCTGAAGGAGATCTAGGAAAGGAAACTTTTGGAAAGGTCTCTCCATCTTCACCTCATGAAAGCAAAGATAAAAAATTTGACAACGGGGAGTCCATATATAAGGTGGATCATCTGTATTTTTGGTTCCCTTTGTTGGCTGGTAAGTCAAACTCATCTTGGTGTCTATGGTGGTTGCTGTCGTTAAAATTGTTTAATCCTGATAATTTCTTTATTTTGGAACAAAAATATAACCAGCTGAATGAACTAATGTGTTCTCTCCCCTCTTTTTTCTCCCAAGGTTTATCTGAACTTAGCTTCGACCCAAGGCCTGAAATCAGGAAGAGTGCCCTACAAGTGCTCTTTGATACCTTGCGCAACTATGGCCAGCTCTTTTCTCTGCCATTATGGGAGAAGGTGTTTGAATCTATCCTATTCCGAATCTTTGATGACGCTCGACGTGCAATTGACCCATCCAGTGGGCATGAGATTAATGGTGACGAGGAACTTGATCAAGATGCATGGCTATACGAGACGTGCACACTGGCTCTGCAATTGGTTGTCGATCTATTTGTTAATTTCTACGACACAGTCAATCCTCTTCTGAAGAAAGTGCTGATGTTATTGGTGAGTTTTATCAAACGTCCTCACCAAAGCCTTGCTGGTATAGGTATTGCCGCATTTGTTCGTTTAATGAGCAATGCTGGGGAACTGTTTTCTGAAGACAAGTGGTTTGAAGTGGTTTCATCTCTCAAAGAAGCTGCCAAGGAAACGCTACCCGACTTCTCTTTTATTCTTAATGAAGAAGATTTGAATAGGAAGAACCACGATGAGTCTACTGGGACAAGTATTCCTGATGATGATTTGGATAACTTGAGACATCATTTGCTTGCTGCTATATCTGAAATCAAATGTCGAGCTGCTGTTCAGCTTTTACTAATTCAGGTGGATAACATTAATTTTTTGAAGATCATGAAATCCCTTTGATGTCTCTAGTCATGTTCAGGAATAATTTATTTTAAAAAAAGTTGTGTTGGCATAGGCATCTCTTTCCTGTTTCAAATTAATAGTCGTGTCCTCTTCATCTCCAACCCAAGAATTTCTTACATTGACTTTGACTAATTGAAGGAAGAGGACAGGGGGATGCCTTTTATTTGAAAATCCATGGGGTTGGATTTTATAGGAGAAAAGCCATCTATGTAAGGAGTTGGAGGATGTAATATAATGGTATCTGGAATTTTATGTCTTGTTCTTTAAAAGTTGCATGTGTGGAACTCTCTTTTTGTAGTGAGGTTATTGACCTTGCTTCAATTAAGAATGCTTCTTCTTCTTTCTTTAAAATATTCATACGAGTGTAGATATGCTCGTGCTGAACTTCTATCCATTATGTTCCCATCATATCTATCCACAATAGAATTTTCCTTTTCACTTAATTTTTTTCATTATTACATAATTATTTTGTCTGATATAAAATATTAATTTGAATATGGCAGGCGGTCATGGAGATCTACGACATGTATAGAACCCAACTATTGGTAGAAAACACTGTTATCCTCTTTGATGCAGTGCATACTGTGGCACTTCATGCTCACAAGATAAACAGCGATGCAGCATTACGTTCAAAGCTGCAAGAACTTAGGTCAATTACTCAAATGCAGGATCCTCCACTACTTCGACTTGAGAATGAGTCTTATCAAATTTGCCTCACATTTTTGCAGAATCTTGTAGTCAATAGGCCTCTTGGTGACAAGGAGTCAGAAGTGGAGTCTTACCTTGTCAACCTCTGCCTGGAGGTCTTACAGTCCTACATCGAAATTGCATACTCGAAACAGATGTCTGATTCGTTTCTTGACAAGCAACTCCACTGGATGATACCTCTAGGTTCTGGAAGACGAAGAGAATTGGCTGCACGAGCACCTCTTATTGTTGCAACTCTCCAAGCAATGTGTTGCTTAGAAGATTCATCATTTATGAAGAACCTACCTTTCTTCTTTCCCTTGCTTTCACGGTTGATAAGTTGCGAGCACGGGTCCAATGAGGTTCAACTAGCCTTAAGTGATATGCTTAGCTCATCAGTAGGTCCAGTCTTACTACGGTCATGTTGAGCTCGGCGTCTCAGGCCTACATATCTTCAATGTTTATGATAATTTTATCGAGTTCAGCAATTTTTGTTTATAATATTTGTTTTTGAAATATAGGATCAGAGTGTACGGGAAGTTGGTAAAGATTTTCTACTACCCTCTGCTACAGAAATCTACAGTAGTTAACTCAGGTTGTTCAGTTTATTTAGAATCACCAGTTATCAAGACACTGATTGAATTTTAGAACAAGAGTTTTGCATATGAAGAGTTAGTGTTACTGTTTATTCAATTACTTGTTGCAGGTTGGTAGATCATTCAGAAGAATCTCTCTGTAAATTGGTGTCATTTCTGTTCTGGGACTAGCAATAAGCTTTTGCTGGACTGCAGTTATGACATACAATGGGTCTAGAGTTCCTATATCCGTGAATGTCAAACTGAAGGTACCTTTGAACTCTGGCCTGCTATTAACTCAACTGGCATTGATAATCTGTGCAGTCCAGTCCAGGACGATCTGATCCAATCCAACAATATTCGAGACTTTTTATTTTTGGTTTTATACGTAGATCTATCTATATGACCTTGCTCTTTATCAAGCATTCCAACTTATATATATATAGTTCAAGTACTCGAAAGAAGACGAGGTGGGATGGCAACATGATACCGATAGCTTATAAAATTAATTGAAAAATAAAATCAAGAATGGAAAAACTAAACAAAATTCAAGCACAACATCGAACTCCAGGAACCTAGAGGAAAGATCATGTGAAGAAAATGACCCAAGTAGCTCAAATAGGGATAGTAAAAGGGAAAATTACATAATTCCAGGGGTTTGAAGATTGTAATTCAAAAATCAGGAACCAAGTTTCATTTTTCAAAAATCAGGTAGTATATAAAAACCTAATCCTAATTTTTCACTCAATACACCCTACCCTCTCTCTCTTTCTCGCGTCCTCTCCCACGCCCTTCCCTCTCTCTCTGTAAATTGCCCACAGTCGAAGACCACCACCCACATCAACATTCGCCGATGACGGTGCTACTACAATGAAGAGGCGGTGCTGCTGTAATGAAGAGGCAAAGCAAATCCATCGCGATGTAGATCCACCCACTCAGGCGAGTTGCTATAATGAAGAGGAGAAGGAGATCCACCCACTCCATCAGGCCGACGCTGCTATGGTGCTACTGTAATGAAGAGGCGAAGCATAAGCAGCATTGGGGTGGGTGGGTTTGAATGGTGTTTTGTGCGTTGTGGTGATGGTGTTTATGTGGTGGCCATTTTTTGGTGGTAGATCTGGCGGGTGTGTAGTGGTGC
>CAIGRF010109266.1:0-20759 GCA_903798235.1 Fraxinus ornus | reverse complement strand
TACATTGCATTTATTTCTTCTTCTTCTTCTCATTGAAACACTTTGATTGATTG
This sequence comes from Fraxinus ornus, assembly GCA_903798235.1. Lineage (NCBI taxonomy): Eukaryota > Viridiplantae > Streptophyta > Magnoliopsida > Lamiales > Oleaceae > Fraxinus > Fraxinus ornus. The sequence continues at coordinate 20,706 of CAIGRF010109266.1, read as the reverse complement.
AATCTAAATTTTGATTATCATATTCATCAAAAAAATTCATTTAACACGTAAGCTATTATTTATTACTATTCATTGAAGTATTAACCTCTCTTAATAATTAACTTGTTTGTATTATTTATCAAGAGAGGAATTACATTGTAAAATCATTTTGATAAGTGTGGGTCGTATTGAAATCCCTTAAAGATCAACATTGTATAAGGATCGGTGCTCCTTGTTGTAAGTTACCGTATGGGTCATATTGAGGTCCCGTGAAAGCTCAATAGTGGGTTGTGTTGAGATCTCGTAAAACTCGACATTGAATAAAGATCAGTGCTCCTTGTTTGTAAGTCACCGAAAGTGTAGTAAAGGGTTGGAATGCACTATAAGTCATCAATATAGTGAAAAAGTCTTGCTGTTGCCAGAGAGCTTGGTAACGGAGGACGTAGATAATTTTTTTTTATCGAACCTCCACAATTATATCGTTTGCATCATCTCTTCCTTTTACTTATTGTTTTTATATTTGTGCTTATTATTTGAATTAACTTATTTAGTCTTTACTTGCTTGAATTTAGATTAATTCTTCAAAAAAGTTTTAAAAACCAATTCATCACCTCCCTTCTCTTGGTTAGTCATTCTTTGGTCATCAATTGGTATCAGAGCAAGGTGCTCATTTTGAAATTAAGATTTTACTATCTTGAGCAATTGCTGACAACATTTTTTCAAATCTTGAAAGACATTCTACAAATCGTCCACCTTTCTTTGACGGTACTCATTATAACTATTGGAAGATTAGAATGACGATATTTATTCAATCAATAGATTATATTATTTGGGAAGTTATTGAATTTGGTCTATATGCGCCTAAAAAAGTTATTAAAGAGGATGGTAAATCGGATCAAGATATTTATAAACATAGAGAGGAATATAATGAAGTTGATAAACAAAAATTATCTTTATATGCTAGAGGCAAATATATACTTTATTTTGATTTAGATAGAAATGAATTTAATCGTTTAATGTACACGTGATTCCACTTATGATATTTGACATGCATTAGAAATTATTCATGTTGAAACTAGTAAAGTGAAAGAAACTAAAATAAATCTCTTAGTTAAATATTTTGAAAATTTCTTTATGAAATGAAATGAACCAATTGTTGACATGATCACTCGTTTTACTCATATTATTAATAGCATCAAAGGTTTTGATCGAAAATTCATTAACGGTGAACTTGTGAGTAAAGTACTTAGGTCTCTCTCAAAAAAATTGGAGCTCGTTGAAAATGTTGATAGAAAATACCAAAGATATCAACACATATCCATTGGAAGATGACATACGAGGCAAATCGTACCTAGACAAAGGAGAACACAATGAATAACAAAGAAAAGGAAAGATGCCAAATTGCTTTAAAATCTATAATTGATAAAGGCACTTCAAGAAAAAATCTGAATGATGATGAACTTGAAGATCTAATTCTTCTTGTTAAGAAATGGAAATGTTTTCACAACAATCAGCGATTCCAAAAGATAAAAGAAAAGGGCAATGAAAAGAAAAGATTCGTAAAAAAGAAAACACTCCAAACAACATGGAATGATAGTGACGATGATGATCAAGTAGAAAATGAAAGTCAAGAGAAAATTGTCAACATGTGTTTCATGGCCATTGAAAATGAGGTAAATTCAAATGAAAATTGTTCATATGTATATAATGAATTATCTACCTCTTATGATGAAATTCTTGAAAATTTTGAAAAACTTGCTTTAAATGATCTTTAAAAAGAAGAATTCTTTATTAGAAAATGAGGTAAAGAAACTTTTGGAAATTCAAAATGATTGTGAAAAAGGAAAAGCCGATTAAAATTCTTTAATTAAAGAGAATTCCTCTTTACAAGAAATTTTTTTAAATTTGACTCAAATTGTTCACAAATTTACTTTAGGCAAGAAAAATTTTGATTTAATATTTAGTGAACAAAAATGTGTTTTTGATGAGGAATTTGATACAAACCATTTTTAAAACAAAAGTCTCTTGAAAATTTCTTTGTTAAAGCCTCTACTTCCCCATTTTCAACTGTCACATGTAATTTTTGCAATAAAATTGGACATGTAGATTTTTATTGTTATATCAAGAAGAGATTACATTTTGAAGACAATTACAAGTGGATTCAAAAGTCCATTAACACTAACTACCAAGGACTTAAGGTTGTATGGGTACCAAAGACAAAAAATTGAACTATTTTTTGTAGGTACCAAAGAATATAAAGAGCAAAGGACTTTGGATGGTGGATGCTCAAAGCACATGACCGAAAATCAAGCTTTATCATCATGTTTCAAAATAAATGATGGTGGTCATAATACTTTTTGAGATAATGCTAAAGGACAAATCATTGACATTGAAATTATTGGTAATTATTCATCTCCCTTTATTGATAATGTTCCTTTAGGAGATAACTTTATGTAGTTTTGGTCAATTGTGTGATGAATGTTATCATATCATATTTGATTCTTCCTAGTGCCTTATTGAAGATACTACATCAAAAGAATGTGAAGTTTCTAGGGATCCGATGTAAGGATATTTATGTCAAACACTAAGTTTAAATACGGAGAAAAATATTTATCAAATTGAAAATATAATACTTGGTTATGGCATAGAAGATTAGATCATGTTCGCATAGCCCTACTTTCAAAATTTATAGAAATTGTTTTGTTAAAGATTTGTCAAATTTTAAATTTGAAAAAGACAACATTTGTGATGCATGAAAAACAAGTAAAGAGTTCTTTCAAATTAAAACAACATTCTTTAACTATAAAATCTTTTTAACTTCTCCACGTGAATATTTGGGACCATCTAAAATCACAAGCTTAAATGGTAAACAATATGCTTTCGTCATTATTGATGACTTGACTAGATTTACTTGAGTCCCATTTTTTAACATAAAAGATGAAGTTTTTAATGCATGTTCAAAATAAAAAGGGATACACTATTACTATCACTAGGAATGATCATGGTGGAGAACTTGAAAATATTGCATTTAATGATTTTTGCAATAAATTATGGCTATGATCGTAATTTCTTGTCTACTAGAACTTCTCAATAAAATGGTGTAACAGAAAAGAAGAATCAAACATTTGCAAGAAATAGATAGGACCATGCTAAATGAAAATAGCATGACAAAATACTTTTAGGTTGAAGCCGTCAACACCGCTTACTATATTATAAATAGAGTTTTAGTTAGTCGAAAGAAAACTAAAATCTCCTATGAGTTTTGGAAAAGTAGAATTTCAAATATCGGCTATTTCAAAGTTGTTGGTTGTAAATACTTTATTTGGTAAAATTTGACTCGAAATCCTATATTGGATACTTTTGAGGTTACTCAATGACTAGCAAAACTTATAGAGTCTTTAACAAGATAAATCTATTCGTTGAAGAATTTATGCATGTTACTTTTGATGAAACTAATTTTCTTGATCAAGAGAAAGGTATTGATAATGATATAGGTTTCGAGATTCCTTTCGAGCAAATAAAATTCAAAATCAAAACAAGGAAGATCCTAAAGATATTGAAGATCAACATGAGGAAGAAGCAACTTTGCAAACTAGATGAAGAAGAATCCTCTGAAATATAAAGCGGTCAATCTCTTCCTAACTAATGAAGTCAAACAAAGCACATCATAAACATGCTCAATAAGTTTGAAATGGAAGAGTTGAAATCAATAAACGCTCCAATATGCTCATCAGTCAAACTAGATGATCAAGGTACTTCCATAAACATAACAAAATATCGAGGTATGATCGAAACTCTCCTTCACTTAATCGCAAGTAGACTCGATATTATGTTTAGTGTGTGATTATGTGCTATATTTCAACATAATACTCAAGAATCACACTTTAGTGCCATAAAACGAATTTTAGATATCTTAGTGACATTAAGATATTACGTCTATGGTATTCTAAAGGCACTCAAAAGTGGGATATTGTATTAGAAATTGTGAATAAGGAAAATCAATTGGCCAATATTCTCATTAAACCTCTAACACTTGATAGATTTTCATATATTCAAAGAGGTTTGGAAATTATCGATGAATTTAAAGTATGTGGCTAAATTGAATTCATACTAAATGTTCTCGTATGATTCTATGTGCATAATTGATTGGAATTTATATAAATGTTACCCAAATGAGTATGCTTTTGTCATTTCATCACTCATACTTTGATTATTATTTTACTATAAATGTGATAATTATCCTCTTATTTAAACTTGTATACATTTGGCATCTTTTGCTTAATTGAGAGTGAATATGTTACTATCGTCTATGGTTGATTTAATAATTTGATCTTACATGCCATACTCTTCATCTAATGTACTATTATTTTGCTTATACTAAACAGAGAAATTGAGTAAGATAGATTTGAAAAGTATTAAAAGGGAAAATCTTTTATTGTTCCATATGGTTGTCTTTTGATCTTAAATATTATGCATTTTTGCTTATGCCAAAAGGGAGAAAAATATGAAAATTTTGAAAATATAATATGCTTGGAATATATGAAAAAGGGGAAAGATGGAAAATTATTTATATGCTTTGAATATACGGTTATTGATTCGTAAAAGTTAGGGGGAATATATAGATTACATGCAAAACTTATAATGTATGTTCTTTTATCAATATGATATCAATTATTCAATCTTAGCTTACAAATCATCTTGTTTGTCATAATCAAAAAGGAAAAAATTGTTGACATATGGTTGATTTCATCCTTAATGTTTTGAAACAAACATGATTAGATTTTTTTTTCTAACAATTGAGTTTGAGTAATGATAGCTTAATATTAAAATCAATCAAGCATTTCCAAAATCAACATATAAATCGGACTCGAAATGAAGAACAAAGTGGAAGTTAAGCATTCAAATCAAATCATTCGAGACGAGAGCTTAAAAGACAAAGGTCAAGAAAAAGCAAGATCAAGAGCATGATAAACATCATCAAAGAAAGATCAAGACGAGAAGTCTAAGAGGCAAACTTCGAAACAAGATTAAAAACTAGACTTCTTAGTTCAAATATAAAGGTACTCATACTTTGAAATTTAGTAAGAAATGATAAAAGCTAAAAAATCGCTTTATGCACGAAAAGATTATTTTACAAAAACACTTGCATAAAAAATTATTTTACAAAGGTTTTCAACTTGATATTTTAAGATTTTTTACAATGTTATTTACTCCTTCAAAAGTCTAAATCTAAAAAAAAAATCAAAGTCAACCGAATGTCCGGTTGACTGGGCAAACGTACAATTCACCAACTGTCATTTTTTTTAACTGTTCTAATTTCTGATGCACAAATGCTAGTTTAGTCGTTGGTTCAATGGCGGACGTCCGGTAGGGTCGTCCGGTTGGGCAGAAACTTTGGGCGTTTTGACTGCTATAAATACCACTTCGCTATGCATTCATAAATAACTAGAAGGGGGTTTTCTTGTGAAATATATTTGTAAACTATCTTCTTGAACTTACATTTTTACATTCATTTCATTTATTTTTTCATAACAAAAACTTTGAATGTTGAATCATATTTCTTGAATCATTTCTCTCATCAAAGTTTTTCGCTTCTCTTTGTGATTATCTTATTTATATTAATCTTAAAAGAGATATATATTTTTGAAGAAGATCTAGGAAGAAGTATATCTTGTTGTATATATCTTGACAGTTGAAGAAATTGTTTGGTATAGATATATTGGGCATCTAATAATACTAGTTGTGAATATGAGATCCATAATAGTTATGCAATTATCTCATGTGTTGAGGATCTCAAATATCATGATAGAACCAAACACTCAATAATATTTATGTGAGAGACATTAGCAAAGAAAGTGTATTTGCAATATATCTACGTAAATGATGGTCTGTAATAATCATACTTTAAAGATTTTTAGAGATATATTTGTTGTTAACGTCGAATCTCTAGAATTACGTAGAATATGATACTTAGTGTATCATAAACTCTTTATTGAGTTTTATGTGCCTATAGATGAACAATTTTGAGATCATGTGTAATCTATTGTTGGGATTACGAGATAATATTTTGTATGCACATATAAAGTATGTCAAATATGTTGAGATTGGCTCACTCACACATGCAATCGCCTCAAACATTTTGGAGTGTGCTGAGATGAGACATAATGATCATGTTGTGTACATGATCTAGTAGCCTTAATATCTATCAAGATGAGATTGCAACAAGTAATCGAAATGGATTTTGCTAATCCATTAAACATGTTTAGTAGTCAAATCGAGTTCTCGATTTGTGATTGTCAAGATGAATAAAAATAAGGAGAACTCAAGTTAAGTATTGGGGAATACCTGAACTAGGATCTGTACTGTGTTATTTTTTATATAAAGGATATGACATAGGCCTTGAGAATTGGAGAAAACATCGCAACATGTGTTTCATATCACATGTGCTTTTACGACCAATATTGGATAAATGAGGGAATGGATCCATGCTTCCACATTATGTGAGACCTTAGGGTTTATATAACCTCATATATAGCCTTATGACTTTTGACTGTTTCTTGAGATTTTATTTCGGTGTTGTTACTTTAGCATGTTGCTAGTAACTATGATTGATTCGATTTGATGGGACATGTTTAGGAAAGCAGGTGATTTAAAGTTGAAGTATTCAAATAGGAAAGGAAGACTATTTTGACCAACATTTATATTTGTATTCACCGGCCAAACAATTGTGTTTAACCATTTAGGGCATACGACTCAATTATGAATACAATAATAAGATGTGGGGTTCAAACATGTTCCATAAGTACATAAGGGGTTGGAAGTGCTTGAATTAAGGTTGGGAAATAAGCTTGGGGTATAGCGAGATGTAAGTAGAGCTACTATATATCTCTAACAGGTTTATAGTACCGTGAGCTCTAATATATTCGTTGGTCACACGATCTTTTTGCCATATGAATTTTGTGAGATAGATCTTGAGAAAGATCTAACGTGTGACATTCGTTGTCCCTTGTGATTTGGATCAAGCCCATCATGCACGAGTGGGACATGTTGGAAAATATGGATCATGGGTCGCTCATGTGGGGTGACTCGACCTACAAAACATCAAAAGAGATGGAGTGAATGATTTGAATAAGGTGCCTCAAGAGCATAATAGTGAGATCCCTAGTAAACTCACGAGAGGTAGACATGAGAAAAACACCTCTAGGACGTCCTCCCGTGAAAAAATATCAATATGTCCAATACCATGAGTGCAAGGGGTATGGTCACTTTAGGAATGAGTGTCCTAATCTGAAGAGGAGTCCGGGTAAAAGAACGTCGTAAGGCTTTAGCCGTGACCATGAGTGATGAGGAGTCAAATTTCAGTTCTCAGAATGAGACATCGGTGGTGAAGATGAACAAAAATATATGGTCTTCACCTCGATTGCTACAATCGAATCTGATCGTGAGATTGAGAAGGGAAAAATGAGGATGAGAGAAAGAAGTCTGATGATGAGACCAACATTCACTAGTCTTAGCATGAGTTTTTTTAGGAGTCTCGAAAATAAGGTCAATAAAGATGTTCTCAAAAAGGTGAATGAGCTTGAACTTGAACTTAAAAAACTGATAACTGACCTTCAGGACTCGACTAAAAAATTGAGTGAGTTGAAGCTAATTAATGAAAACTTGAAAATTAAAGTTAGATCATTAACTTCTGATCTTGATAAATCTAATGCTCAACTCCAATCGTTTATGAGGGGCTCGCAGAAGTTGAACAATCTGCTTGGAATGAACAAACATGTTGAAAATATGCATGGTCTGGGTTATGTTGATAACCATGATGCTACCGCTAGTACATTTAAGACCATGTTTGTTCCTGCCACCAATAAAGCTCGTGGGATTACTTAATCCTAAATCCAAAGGTAAGCATGACATAGGATCGAGACCTACCAGACAGCGTAAGGTCAATCGTCCTACTCTTCGACAACAACCTCTGAGCAGGTTTGAACCTAGGTTCATTCCCACTTGCCACCACTATGGTGGACTGGGACACACTAGACCTAGTTGTCATAACCGTGTGACTAGAAGTAAGAATCAGGATTTCACTCGCAAGGTTAACTTTCTTGTCAATCAAGTTAGCCACTTAACTGAGATGATGACTCGGTTAACTCAATTAACTTCTACTTCTAAGAAACTCTAGGTTAAGAAGAGTGACCTGGAAGGTCGTGAAAATGGTCGTGCTCAAATTTCACCCAAATTTGGCATTTAGGTGCATGCATGTGCAACTCATTGTGTCCATTCATTCATGCATGCATCCCATTTATTTTTATGTTATTTTCTGTTGTTTCTATTTTTTGCATTTATTTGTATTAAGTATTGGTTTCAAAAAACAAAACAAAAATTGAAAATGGGAAAAATACAAAAATATTATTTTTGGCAAATGAGACATCATGATTATTTTAAACGTGGCATGTGTGACTAGTAAGCATTTATCTATTTTACACTATTATTTTCATTGCTTTGTTCGGTTTAGTGTGGAGTATTACGTATATGTGTTGTCATGTAATCTTCTGCACTACACACACTATGATCTTGTGAGGGAGTTTGGACCGTTTGTGTGAGATTTTGGGTAGTCACATGTTAGTAGGGTGACCTCAAACGTGAATTGACCTATACTTTGATGATCTTAGCTCGTGATAGTCTTACTGCTTTGTTGTATTGTTGAAAAAAAAAATATAGTAATAAAAAAATATTATTTTCTTAATTTTGAAATTTTTGGTGCTATTTATGTCAATTGAAGTGTCGTCAGCTTATCGCTAGAACACACTCAAGCGACAGCAGCTGAAGCTGCCTCGCTCACTTGTCATTCGACCCTCGCTCGAACGACAGACCGTCATTCATTTCTCAGGGTTTTTCACGCATTTCATCCCATTTTCCACTTGATTTCTCTCCAAAATTCATTACCCGCTCAAAATCTTAGACTTGCAAACGTTTTAATCAACACATATCACTTCATTGCATAGCTATTTCATCAAACCAACGAGTTTCATAGGTAAACTTATAAAACTTGGTTTGTTTTTGAATTTTCGCGATTTCCTTTGATTTTTCTTTTTTTTAGCTTTTGGTCTCTTTTGCTTGGGTTTTATGGTTTTTCATTTCATATGTTACTTATCTCAATAGAATATGATTCTTTTTCGCATGTTTCTTCAATAAAGTTCCAAATGTAGACCATTTTAACATGATTTTAGCATTGTTGTTCATTGAAGTTGATTGGTTTACTATGGAATTGATTGTGACTTAAGGAGAATGTGATGGATGGTTTGAGTGTGTTTGGATTGCATGTTGATTGTGGGGTTTGAGTTCGGTGCATTTATAGTTTTATACCCACGTTTGATTATGTTGGGTTTCCTTGTGGTGGATTGTCGTGTTTTGGATTCGGGTTTGTGCATTGTTGCATGTTTAGGTTGGCATGTGTTGGAGTCGTGTGTTCATGTTGACATCGCACGGTGACGTCACGTCACCACGTCATGACGTCACTTCGTCATGACATCACGTCTCTACGTCTAAACATCACGACACGCGCCATGTCTTCACATCACTTACGTTTAGGCATCACTGCATGTCGTCGTGCATTCATGTTAGGACACGTTGCATGTTATCATATTTATCTCGTTTTGTGTGCATTCATGCATACCATGCATTAGTTCATTTTGTATCGATGTTTTAATGTTGTGATTCATTTCTTTCAGATGCTGCCTAAGAGAGCACGCACGACCCCTTCCACTCTTAGTACATCTACTTCCTATAGTAGGTCTAGGTTTATCTCCGCTATCGCCCAAGGCATCCTTGGGTCACAGTTTTTTTTTTTTTTGCGTCCCGTTCTTTTTTAGCGCGAGATCATTATGTTTGACCTATCCCCTGACCTCGCCTCTATTTTCACTTCTCGGGGTTGGAAGCATTTATTAGTTGAGTAAGTACCCCCGTCGAGTCTATTAGTTCAGGGGTTCTACGCTAACATCCATGATGTTAGTAGTTCGACTTTTGGGATTTTTCTTCGGGGTAGGACAGTTAAGATTACTCCGGACGTTATCTCGGCTCTTATTCATATTCCTCGGGCCGTCCACCCCCTATTTCCCTATCTTACTCATGATTCACTTACAACAGACTCATTAGTACATTCGACGGTGTTTAACACACCGTTGGAGGGAGGTCCAGGTGCGATTCACACTGGTTCTCTTCTGACCGTGCTCCAAATTCTGTTGCGCATTGTGTGCACGAATCTATGGCATGTCTCCCACACTTCTTGATTACCGATGGAAAAGACTCGTTTTCTTTATGCCCTTCTGCAAGCGATGCCATTGATTTGCCTTTCTTCATATGTCAGCAAATTTTGAGGGCCTTTCGTACTACGTGGACGAGGGTTAGGCTGTCCTATACTGTTTGATATACTGCTTAGTGACAGCCTTAGAGTCGTTTTCCCGAGGCGGTTTTCTCGATCGATTGGCTATACTACCATTGCCCAAAGTAGGTCTCATACTTCTTTTGAGCAAACACAACCAACTGACTCCGACTGTGTCGGCTGATCCTATTGATGACCTCGTTTCCTTTGATCCCTCCGATATCCCATCTTCTTCTACTTTGGCTCCTCCTCCTCTTGAGTCTGTACCTTCTGCTTCTGCTCCTATGGACCCTTTCGTTGCTCTTTTTGGGTCGATGACAGTGTTTATCGAGCAGTAAACTCATATGATGGCAGCGATTACACAACTACGTGCTACAGTTGATCGACACACTACTGAGTTCGCTACGCTTCAGGATGTTGTCGAATACATTCAACGTGGACTTCGATGGGTTCATCGCCACTGGGATGACGCTGCTTCTGAGGAGAGGACAGACTCTGATGATGCTACCGATGCTTCCAGTTCTAGACTTACCCCTTGTCATTGTGTGACAAAAATGAGGAGTAGTAGATATTTTTGGCAGTTCTTATGTATTTTTGTTGATAGGGGGAGAGTAGATAGTAGTTATTTAGATTATTTTTTTATGCTTCATGATGTATCTATTTATCGAAAATCTGGATGTAATTAAATTGTTGATATATATAAAAATAAAATTGAGTTCTGCATTTTATGTCTGAGGGGTTGTTGGGGGAGAGACATAGATACATTTGTCTACTGTATAAAACCATTGTAAATTTGCAGTACGGGGGAGCATGTGCATTGCATCTGTATTGTAGATCATATGCATGACTTTTATTTGACTCAAAGGCATTTTATTACTTAATTTCAGTTCAGTTCAGTTCTGTTCTGTTAATTTAAGTTTGATGTTTTAGTAGTATTATGTGCATTGCATATGTATATGCCTTTTATTTGACTTAAAGGCATTTTATTATTTAATTTCAGTTCTGCTAAATTAAGTTTGATGTTTTAGTAGTATCAATGTGTCCTCGTGGTATGTTGGGTTGCATTGTTACTACGTCTTGATTTAGCATGCGTATTAAAACTGAATAAGTATAATTGATTCATAATTTGTCTAAGTTATATAAACTGCTTGACCTGTTTTATTGTACTGTTTTCCACACATTTTACACTGGATGTTGAGTTATTTGTTTCAGGAAACATGTGCTGATTAAACTGCAGAATTGTTCAAGTCAGTTAGTTTGTCATAGGTTTTAAGTCTGTAATGTATTTTTTATTACTATCTTAACTTAGTAGTTTTGTCAGAGAATGTCAAGTGGAGGTTTGTTAGGTTTTAGATGTTTTGTAATTGACAATTCTATAAACAAAATGACTAATTGGTTATAAAGTCAAGGAGTAATGTGCAAATAGTTGAAAATATGGTTATTAGGTTTAGGGTTCAAGAATGGCAAAAAGGAGGAAAACGGCACAGATTTTCACTAGACTATCGTCAAGGGTTAGCTCGAGCTACAAAACAGAAATATTGTCGCTGGACCGTCGCCAAAAGCGAAAGCACGTCGCTCGACCCTCGCTGAGCCTTCGCTCGAGCAACAAGGTTATACGATAAATTTTTATTTCGCGATTTCAAGGTTTTTTCCCCGGCCCATCAATTTTATACCTTACCTATAAATACCAAATAACCACAGAACATATTCTTTCAAGGTTGAACATTAAGCAAACATTATGCTTTCATATTCCCTCCATCTTTGAAACTTTCAACCTTCATAATTCTTTGATATTAAGTTCTTGGTAGTAAGAAGAAAAAACATCATAATCCAATCCAAATACTATACCGCTACTTCCTCAACATCTGTCAGAGTTGCTGAAGATCAAATGAAGGTGACTGGAATTCCAGTCGGTGAAGAACGAGTTGTTCTTCTTGAATCACAGAAGATACACAAAATTAGGTATTGCTGCAAGAGAGTAGAATCAATGAGAGCTTTGGACAGCAACTGGAATTGGTGCAAAGGGGCACAAATTCAAGAGAGCTGTCGAAATTGCAGTCAGGAGATCAGATAGTACGTGTCATCATCTAGTCTGGTAACCTGTAAGCTAAAAATCGTTTATAGTGGATTGACTGGTAAAGTGCCTGAAGTTTTTCCCAATTGAATTTCTCCGTGATCATACTGTTGTTCTTTAGTGCTTTATTTATTAATTGTATGATATGCGATATTTAAACATAGGTAAAAATGATTTGTATTATTAATCATCTAGAGATAATTAATTGATGATTTATTGCCATTAATTAATAATTTTAATTGTACATAAAATACCTACTCACCCTTCTAAATATTGTTAAGTTGGAACTACGCATTTTTCAAATGTAACAGATCTCAAAAAGTAACGATTTTGCTAGAGTGCCAGGGCCCCCGCGGCCCAAGCCAATTGGCAAAATTTAAAGTTAATTAACAGATGATTCCATCTCTTGCAGGGCTGCAATTTATGGCTATTTATTGAGGTAATTGCTACGCTGCAACAGTCCCCATCTTTTGCTGTTACTGATACCCAACAATAAATTTTCTGGTTGTTACAACAACAGGGCAAAAATTAAACAGCAAGGGAAAATTTATGTAATAGCATATATGGTAAAGCGTCATAAAGGCAGTTACAGCCTATATTCAGGGACAGTGGTCCTCAACCATATTTCATACAGTACTCGATGTCAATACTATCACTTCTTGATGGCAAAGAGCCAGTCCATTTTTCAGAGCTTAATTAATTGGTAATACATCTTTATACAATATTTTTTGACCTAGATTCTTTCAGCAAGGTAGAGATTCCTTTCTATTTTTTTCTCATTCTGCCTGAAGATAAGTTCAACAGCTGTTCTGGGATATAACTTCTCCGAACTTCAGGAAAAGTTGAGCATCCGAGGTGCTCATGGATGAACAATGAACCAAGTGAGGAGTTTTGAGATTTGCATACTCATCCATGTAGCACGGACCTTTGGTGGGTGGGAGCGCACCGGGGGGTGATGGGGTTAGAGTTTTTGGATTGTTGGATGGTGGCACCATGGTCCCAAGAACTCGAACCACTTCATGCATTGTTGGCCTCTCTGAAGGTTGTCTCCTGGTGCATAAAAGAGCTAGCTGAAAAACCTTCTTGACTTCTCCGAGATCTTTGCATGTTTCAGAGATCTCAGGGTCAACTGTGTCCATGACTGCATTGTTCAACGCCTTCGTCAATATCTGCAACGAATAAGATAGCATTCAAGGAATTAAAAATGAAATCCCCATAAAGGATGAAAAAAAAAAATCACAATGCATAGTCAAGTCCATAAAAAAATTAGGATGAAAATAAAAACCGACCAGATGGTGAAGATTGGATTCATTATCCACCGCTTTTCTTCCAGTAAGCAACTCGAGTAGGACAATTCCATAGCTGTAGACATCAGACTTCTCTGTTAGACGAGAGGTACGGGCATACTCGGGATCAATATAACCAATTGTTCCCAATATGTAAGTGGAAGTATGGGATTTGGATGCACACAAGCTTTTGGCAATGCCAAAATCTGTTAGATGGGCCTCGTAATCCTCGTCTAATAAAATGTTGGATGACTTCACGTCTCGGTGGATTATGCGAGGGCTACAATCATGGTGAAGATAAGCAAGCCCTTGTGCAGCACCAAGAGCTATATGAAGACGAGTATCCCAATCAAGCTTTTTCTTCTTGGTAGGCCCTAAAATTCAAAGCATTTCAGCAAGTAATTCAGACAGAAGTGCAAAAAATACTATGCAAAACAACAGAAGATGGATTACCCACCATGAAGGAGATCCCATAGGCTTCCATTTTCCATGTAATCATAAAACAGAAGATTTCCATATGGAGAAAGAGAATATCCTTGGAGACCAACTAGGTTCCGATGCTTAATGCTCCCAACTGTCTCGAGCTCTGTCTCAAATTCCTTTAGGCAATGTGGGTAGTGAGAATAGAGTTTCTTAATAGCCACAGGCTTGCAGTTTTTGAGAACACATTTGTACACAGTGCTTGATGCCCCATAACCAATTATATACTTTTCACTCAAGTTCTCTGTCATTCTCATAATGTCTTCATATACATGAAGGGCCATATTCATGTGAAGGATCACAAGCTTTGGGGACGAGTAATTAACTGTCAGATGAAGAAGCCATCAGTTAGTAAACATATACTAACCATTTGAATAGGCAACACATTGAAAATTAACAATTACTAATTAGACATGAAAAGTATTGGCACAAGAAGTTAATGCACCTGGTTTGTCCAGTGGTCCATCCATAAAAGGTTTTGTATTGTGTGGTCGGCAAGCCGCTACTAAGATCATAAGAAGAATGACCAAGGCACCCAATGCAATTCCCAGTATAGCTGCTTTTGAAATTGCAACTGCAAGTGCAAATGAACAAAATATTAATGTAAAAGATTAGCACAGTTTCCAGGCACTCAAGTACAGTAACTGGCGCTAATATCAATCCCGGTTCAGATTCAATGGTATTTCTCACCTCGTTCAGTTGGGTGAGATGGATGGCAAGAAGAGCTAAGCCAGTATCCACAGAGACCAGGATTGCCCAAGAAGCTGAAAATAAAAAAAATAAAAAGTAAATTAAAATGAACCAAGAATGATAAGCCAAATAATTAAAACCAGTAAAGAAACCTTGTAGCTCATTAGAAATTTTAAAGTCAAAACAGTTGTTGGAAAATGAAATCGTCACCTGTCAGGTAAAAATCTTGAAAAGTTATTGCCTGTTGGAATATTCCCATCAAGGTTGTTATACGACACATTCCTGCAAAGACGGTTACATGCAAGAAAATAAATAATGCTTTCGTGCATCAAAAGTTGTAAAATACTTGCTGGAGCTGGTGAACTTACAGAATCGTGAGACTGATACAATTGGCCAGAGACATTACATCACCAGATATAGTATTGTTCTCCAGATAACTGTGTTTCTCAAGAAAGATTAAAATAACTTATTAGTTGAATAAATCACTCATTAAAAACTGAGGACAACATATAACTGTAAATATCATTTGGAGGCTGATAACTTACAGCAAGAAGAGATTCTGAAGCTGACCAAGTTCCTGAGGAATCGGGCCCGAGAGATGGTTGTTTGAAAGATCACTACAAACAAAAAAATGTGATTCACATGATCTCAGATTGATCAAAGAAAATAGTTAAAATTTCTTAGTTATGTAGCATGTTACTCACATCTCCATAACACTTCTTAGATTACTAAACTCAGCAGGTATGATACCAGTCAAATCATTCTTGCTCAAATTCCTGTCAAGAGAAATTTAGATGAAAATGTACGAAATAAACTAAAATCAGGTCATGAAGAACTCACAGTTTCAGGAGATGTTCCAAGTCACCAAGTGAGGAAGGCATGTAACCACTGATTCTATTGTTTGAGAGATCTCTATTCCACCCAAAGAGGGGAAAAAAGTATTGCTTAGTCGTAATTAAAATTAGGCATTCGTTTCAAGAGAAATTAAACATGGGACAAGTTGATAGATAGCTGGTAAACAGGCACTCACAAAGTGTCCAAATTTCCAATTCGTGATAGCTCAATTGGAATGGGGCCCTTAATCTCATTGGAGGATAGATTCCTATACAACGTCAAGAAATACGAAACTCATACTCAGAGCACATCTATCTCCATTCTCCAGATACACGCCGAAGAATACTGGAGAACGAAATATTTCAGAACAGAAAAGACATTGGTGAGGAACTCACAGATAAGTCATGCTTTCCAGCTTCTGAAATGCCAGGGGAATAGTTCCATCCAATTTGTTGCCATGTACGTTACTGTCATCAAACCATTCAGTAAATAATCAAGAATGAATAAAATTGAAGAATGAAAAGAAAAACTAGACTTCATCAGATGATTACAGGCTATTCAAATTTGTACAAGAGCTAAGATTATCTGGTATAGGCCCATCTAAGTGGTTGTGGGCAACATTTCTGCGACAAAGCAACACAAACAACTTAAATTTTGTGATCTATATAGACTAATATAATATAATGAAAACATTCATAAGAAACATGACATACAAGTCAAATAAATCTGTGAGCTTCCCAAGTTCTGGTGGAATATTCCCAGTCAGCAGGTTATCATTCAGTTCCCTGTTAAGAAAGAACGAAAGAACTTCAGTACGATAACGATGTATCATAATTCATGATGCAGAAAAACAGAAAGCCCATACATTACTTTGGTCAAGTGCTCACTATCACAGCCTACAGATGTCTCAGATGAATGTCCATTCAGAACATTATTGTGCAGGTTTATGCAGAAATGAATTGAAAAGAAGACTAAAAGTAACATACAAATAGTGGAGCTTTGTCATGTTGCCAAGCTCTGGAGGAATTGAACCAGTTAGCTTGTTGCCATGTAGATACCTACAAATTAATATGTTTCCAGTAGTAAGACCAAGAAAAGATATTTAGCAATAAATAACGGATATTATTAATTATGTCAGTATAACTTGACTTTTTTATAGTTCAAAAGCAATTCAATGTAATGGTTATTATGTATTCAGTAGGTGACACAATATATATGATTTATATTTATTCAGATTTAGAACCAATATTATGAAAGACAAGCAAGAAGCAGAAGTTCGGGTTATTGCACTCCACATGAAATATTCAGTATTCCATCCACATGATCGCATACAAGAAACTTTCGTGACTGTTAATACAAGTTTGCGCTTCATTGAGTAAGAAAATAAGAGTTCAAAAGAAGAGTAACAATACTAACAATTTCTCAGTGTAAGTTAAATTTCCGAGAATTGAAGGGATTGTTCCACTCAACATGTTGCAACTAAGATCCCTGGAAAGTAAGAGTTCAGTGATATTTTCATTAATAGATAGAATTAATTAAATGACAGAAGCAAATTGTCAATAAGTCATAAGGTGATAAATGGGAACTAGAAAGCACTTACAGAACTGCAAGTGCCTGCATCAATCCAATTACAGAAGGAATTTGCCCCGAAAACCGGTTACCTTGCAATGATCTAACGCACCAATATGCAAAAGTTAATAAATTTATCATACAGAGTGCAAAACAACTCTCCAAAGAAGAAAGTTAGCAGAGGCTTACAAGGTAGCAACTTGGAGAAATCCAATGTTGAATGGAATCACCCCTGTAAAGTTGTTGTATGACAAATCCCTGACATTGAAAATTAAGGATTTCACTAATATTGACTTTGTTTGGCAATGTGGATTGTGCAGCATTGAACAACATAAAGAAAGAAAAAGAATGTCGAAATACTATCTCATCTTTTCCAATATAGTGTACAAAAACTGCCCATAGAGTTCAACACTTGCTTAGTAAAGGCAAGGTACATACAAAACCTGGAAGCCAGTGCAGTTGCCAATGCTATCAGGAATTGAACCCGTCAAGCTATTGTTTCTAACATCACTGCATGTAATAAATGACAACCTTCAGTAAAAGAGCCTAATTTAAGGCAACTGTGATAAGAGCATATTGATCGAAACTTACAAGTACCATAACCCTGTCAGTTGACACATGTCAGGGGAAAGAGTACCGACTAAGTTATTTCCTCGCAACCCCCTATGTAGAAAAATATTTATGTGCTTTACAAGAATGATCTACTAAAGGATGAATACAGATCGAAATTTCATAAACTATCACTCACAGATACTGAAGAACTTCGTTCCAATAAATAAGTCTAGGTATTTCCCCACTCAACTTGTTCTGAGCCAGGTCCCTATAACAATAATTTGAATAAATTCACAATTTTATGACCTTGTGATCACAAACCAGAGATGCGGATGAAAAGACTGTAACAGAACTTACAGTATTTTCAAGTTTGGAATCTGAGACAGTGTCGAAGGAATCGGACCGATTAACTGGTTATTTTTCAAAATCCTGATGAAAACAACTTGATGAATTAGTCCTACCAACTTGAACAGAGAAAACCCGATTGCTATAGAAAATGAGCATGTAAAGAAAAGAACATGCTAATTTAAAAAATGACTATTAGTAGCACTCAGGAAGCAAAAACTCACAAGCTCTCTAGCTCCTTTAACTTTGAAAAGGAGAATGGAATGTCTCCATGCAGAAGATTGAACGATAAATCCCTGATAACAATAGAATTAAAATCATCTCCAAAATAATAACAGTCACCATAATTAGGCCTCAACAAATGTAAATCTACATTAGTTGACCAAAAAACATAAACTTACAAGCTTCTCAAAGAAGAGCAATCGCCAATTTCATCAGGTATCTGGCCTGAGAGCCTATTTCCCCTCAAATCACTATTATACAACATACACAGCAATGTCATCGGCACTCAGAACTCATAATAGTTGAAAACTTACGAATAAGACAAACAGAAAGATTCATAGATAGCAGTAAATTTACATAGAGAGAAGGCCCTTGAGCTGTCCAATTGCAGGTGAGATTTCACCATCAAGATTCAAGCCCGAGAGATTACTATAGAAATTTGAACACAATCCACCATTCACAAAATATAAGAATTGCAGAATAATCAATTGTGACCACCAGAGATAATAGAAACGGAACGTTAATAGACTAAAGGAAGTGTCTTACAGTGCAACTACATTGAAGGTGACATTATCGCAGGTTACCCCTCTCCATACACAATAGTCTGCAGATGGAGAGTATGTCCAGTCATATAAAACATTTTCCACATCTCTGAATGACTTCTTCATCTCCAGCAAAGTTTCCCCTTTTCATCAAGACAAATAAAACGAATCAAGAAAATCTGATTAGTTTTACGAGCTCAAATGTAGCTAAAAAGGAGTAGAGGGCTTCAACACAAAGTGGTTGAGGAGTGTCAATAAGACAAAAAAATAATCAAGATTTAGTAAAGACAATGACATGATTATCTAGTATAATAATGTGCCAAGTGATTTATAATAAAGAAAAATGAAAGAGAAACTTCCTCAAAAAGCGAAACGTTAATATAATTACTAAAATATTAAACTATAAGGACCCAAGAATGATGACCAATAGAGAGAGATCAGAAACCCAATAAACACAGACTAACCGTCATCAGAATCCCCGGAAGCAAAGCTCAAGAACGCTACTAGGAATCCCAGAAATCCAATTGTTTTCAAATAATTAGCCATAATCCCAACTTAAAACTGGTTTAAACTACACTCACAAACAACCATCAAGAAACCATCTTTTTTCCAGTCCCACAAAAAAGACAAGTTGATATATATACATATATATAGATAAGAGAGGCTTTGTAGAATGGTTTTGGTTGAAATTGTTAGACCGCTAGCAGAGAGCATCGAGTCTTGGATTTACAGACATTGATAAAAGAGATGGGTGAAGAAGAAAGAAGAATATAATTACTCCAGTGAGGATTATAGAAAAATGTGAAGAGCAATGTTCAATCACATCGTATTGCCAGGGAGCTGCTGCAGAGTGTGTGTCTGTGTGTGAGAGATAGAAGAGAAAGAGGGCTCTCTCTATTATACAGAGAGTATTCAGTTTCCCTCTCTCAAACAACCCATATAGAGAGAGAAGCAAAAAGATATCAATATGCATGTATACGTGTCTATAGAGTGAGAAAGAATAGCCTTTGTGTATGTATGCGTAGAGAGAGAGAGTTATTTGTTGTAGAGAAAAAGTTAAAAGACCATCTGCCAAGGTTCTGATACTAGGCCTGCTGCAGTTTACAGCTCTCACTTGCCAGTCCTTCTCCCTCTCTCTTTCTCTATACATCTATCTATACATATATAAATGCTGTATGTGTAGTTATTTTCAAAAAAAAATTGACTTATTTTTGGTAATTTAATTTTCTGAGGCTAGGCTACGCTCCGTTACAAGTCACCTTCAGTGCAGAGAGCAAAGAGCTGAACAGGGCAATACTTTCTTCAGTTGACAATCAAACACTTCCATTACCCATTCATATTTTTTAACATTCAATTTTTCTTCAAATCCATTATCTGTATAACTTTTTTTCTACTTTTTTAAAGAAATTAAATTTTTAGTATATTTTAATAAATAAAAAAATTTGATGAAATATGTAATTGAAAAATTATGAGACCATAAATTTGACTTAAGACCTGTTTGAAATCGAATTAAAATTTGATTATAATTTAAGTCTAAGTCAAAGTCAAACTATCAATATCAACCACATATTTCATGGTCCCACATCTTTTCAACCACACATTGCAAAAACTTCTATCACAATCAACTAAAAATCTGATTTTAATCCACACCAAACACCCTCTTAAATTTTAGCTCATGCTTGATAGAAATTAAAATATAAATTTTAATCAAAATCAAAATTAACAATTAATTTTAACCACATATTTTATTGGTCTCAC